>JADBJO010008586.1:20000-94253 GCA_016801955.1 Conus betulinus
CGTCTAAAGATCATCCTAGTTTTGTTTAGAACGCATCGGTAACAGAGAGGATACAAGTTTAGCTTGCTTACCTTGCTGGAAACGGAGAATCGATGTGTGTGCAAGATGTCTCAGAATATATCGTGAGGCTGGGCGGCTTGGGCGTGGTGGTTGATAATATCCACAATGGCACTTGTTCCGAGACTGTTTACAATCCAAGCCCTGCCGACTTCAGACTCGTCTTTTCCTCGATGAAATGAAGTTTAACCACAGTGGACTAAGCTCATGTTGGTTGTAATGATTAGTTATAGTCTGGCATCGATGTCATTTTCGTTCAGAATAAAAGTGCGAAGTGTAAGATCTAGCTAGACGGTCTTGCTTGTCCAGATGTCAACACTGCATGACTTCAAAGTTTGCCATTCATCTGGTCTGCTTTACAGTCTCACTGACTCGGTAAGAACCTCTACAGCCACAAATAAATTTCATTCTTGAAGGCACTGACAAGGATGTTGTAAAAGTCCACACGAAAGGCAGGATTTTTTTTCACAGAATTAAAACCACAAATCCCATTACTTTTCCAACAACTTCAAGTGGAAAGTGTCGCTCCATTTCACAACACGTTTTCGCGTTTTGGTCGTCTGCTCGCCCGACGTTCTTCCAGTCTTCAATGTGCCCAGTGTTGAGGAACAGGATCGCGCGGTGCAATGCTCTGTCAGTGTGAACAATTTCCCACTACGAAAAAAAAAAAAAAAAGCGTCCCCCTTTTCTCTCTCTTCCCCTCTCTTTCTTCTCTCCCCCTCTCCCCACGACAACAACACACTTGAGGGACCTGTCGCTCTTACCTGCCCCTTACTGACGGCAACGAAGAAAAGCTGTCGTCTGCTCGTCTCTTCTTTCCAAAGCGGCCGCGCGCTATGCAGATTGGCCGGTCGTGTGTTCAGGCGAGAAGGCGCCCGGGGCTGCAGCAGTAAGTGAATGTTGACAAGCTGAAAATCACCGGGTCCTGAAATTGAGTTAGGGAGTTGACACTTGCGCCGATTCGTTTCGTTAAAGTCGGTTCTGAAATTACCCATCGCTTTTTTTTTGGACACCACAGCGTGCATCTGGTAGCCCATGACCTGTGACCTTGCAGAGCTACAGTGCCGAGCTACTCTCTCTCTCTCTCTCTCTCTCTCTCTCTCTCTGTGTGTGTGTGTGTGTGTGTGTGTGTGTGTCGCAGAATTACTCCTTGTGGTCGATTGGGTAATAATAATAAAAACTTAAACTTTTTTCTATGGCAGCATGCGTTTTTGTCAATAACAGCAAACCTATTGTACATGGGTATTTGACTGTCCTGAAGGTAACCTCTCCCTCTCCCTCTCTCTCTCTCTCTCTGCGAATATTCTCTTCATCATCTTTGACAGATGTATGTAAGGTGCATAAAAACTTCGAAGTACTTTGCCTTTTTTTTCCTTTTTGTACACCCAGTTCTTACAGAACAGGGAATACTTTAGAATGGGAACGAAGAAATGCTGTGTGTGTGTGTGTGTGTGTGTGTGTGTGTGTGTGTGGTCAAAATGTGTTCCACTCGCTCCAGACAAAATTACTTGGCCGATGTTTGTGAAAATTAGCAGGTATGTTTATTATGGGTCACGGATAATGCCTGATGTTTTAGTTTACCGTTATAGCCGCTCCTAAGGGCTGTAACGGCCTGTAACGGTTTTTCTTCTTTATGGAATAACTCAGAAAGTACTTGGCTGATCTTTCTGAAAATTTGTAGGTATGTACATTATGAGTCACGAATAATGCCCGATGTTTTAGTTTACCGTTATAACCGTTACGAACGGCTGTAACGGTCTGTAACGGTTTTCTTTGTTACGGATGGATTGGGTTGTGTCAGCGGGTATCTGACTGTCTTGACTCTCACACAGAAATTATGGATGCATGCACGACTTTCCCAATGCACATACACACACCCACTCACCCGAACATTGACAGCCAGGCAACAGAACACCTTTTTTTTTTGTTTGTTTTATGCTGCCCGATCTATCAGACAAACATATATAATAATGCAAGAACATCAATAGGTCGGCACGCCAACCATAAGGCGTACACACACAATATATATATATATATATATATATATATATATATATATATATATATATATATATATATATATATAATTGGCTATCTACTAGCGCTGCTGGTTCCAACGACGACGAAGACGATGACGACGACGAAAATGATGAAAAGGATGATGACGATGAAGGCGACGACTACAGCGTCAGGTCTGACACAGGACTTGTAGAACTTCATAGAGCTGTGGCTCAAAGTCGCTACCACACTCACGGCGTCTCTGCCGGCGACAAGGCGACAGTCTCACAGAGGAGCTGTGGCTCACACACACAAAAATACAGAACGCAGCGACGGCCTAGCCAACAGGTCGCTGGTTCAAAACTCGGGAGTGGCGCTCTGGCTTGGCAGCAGCGGCGTCTCCGGCCCAATTGGCTCAGCGGGTAGTCGGTTCCGGGCGCAGTGGCAGTAGTGTAGTAGTTGTCGGCGCTCAGGCCGGCCTCTCAACACCGACACAAGGCGGAGAACAAGGGGGTAGAACTCGGCTACGGCCCCGACCCTCAGAAAGTGGCAGCCAGTCCCCTTCAAAGCAGGGTACACTTCTACCTGGGGGAAACTGATTAACTACCTTGATTGTCATGGCTACTATACATTACAATCACGACTACATTCATATTCACTAACCACATCATATTTCACTAGAACTTGGGACAAACATCAGCATATTCCTTCTTCAACACTACAACATTCCCTTTTCCGGAATCAACACTACAACATTCCCTTTTCCGGAATCATAACACTACACAGGAAAGGATTTCAATATAAACCTTCCAGACTCTAGTTTTCCAAACTGGGGAAAGGATTCCCACCTAGATACTTTTCAATAAACCATTAATATAATTCATTGCACACAATTAATGATTACTTTTCATCAAACTATAGATGTCCACGACAAAATGTTCATTTCATTTTTTCTTGTAACACGACAAGAATGTTCATTTCATTCATATAATCACCAGATTTTATAAGGTATCTTTTTCCAGCAGATTCATCTACTTCAATACATGTAAGGGAAAGATTTCCACACACTCTTGTTTACCAACACACAATATTCATATCAAGAGTGAGTTAAATACTCATCCACATCAAAAATCGAAACCAGCATATATGAAGTCTCTGTCGCTCACTCTCAGAGCTAATTATCCATAGCATCAAAACTCTCCCTCTTCTCGCAAACCACATTGGAATAAACACTTTTTTTCATCATGAAGTTCATAACTAGTTATGTCACAGAATAAACAAAACTTTTTTTTTTATATCTAAAGACCACTTCCTTTAACACTCACTGCACGATTCATGGTTTCCGAAATGATTTCATTTTGCTACCCTATCAAGTCAAAGGATAACAGAACACAACACTTTTCTTTTCTAAATAAAACCTTCACAGTGCGCTGAGGAAGTTTCAGTCGCTCCTAAACGGGAATACGGTTTCGGTTTGCTAATAAATAAACATTGAATGATAAATACCTGACTGCCACAAAAAATAGATGGAGTCCCTCTTCGCCTTCTGGGTAGTTGCATTGCCGGAATCACTGCAGAGACTGCCTAACCGTTTCAGCTCACCCGGCTTTAATATTGCGCAGGTGAGCAGCAGTCAGGTAAACTTTTCAACCGGCTTCCGGACGACTACCGGTTAGCACGGTTGCACAAAAATTTGTGACTGGACGGGAAACGGTCCGTCACATTCTTCTTCATGGAATATCTCGGAAAGTGCTTGGCCGATCTTTGTGACAGTTTGCAGGTATGTTCACTATGCGTCACAGATGATGCCCGATGTTTTGTTCACGGTTATAGCCATTACTAACGGCTGTAACGGCCTGTAAAGGTTTTTCTTCTTTATGGAATATCTCATAAAGTACTAGACCGATCATTGTGAAAATTAGCAGGTATGTTCACTACGGTTACAGATGATGCCCGATGTTTTAGTTTACCGTTATAGCCGTTACTAATGGTTATAACGGCCCACAACGTTTTTTTTCTTCTTTGTGGAATATATCAGAAAGCACTTTGTCGATCTTTCTGAACATTGTAGGTATTTTGTTATGCGTCATGGATGATACCCGATGTTTTAGTTTGCTTTACAGCCGTTACTAACGGCTATAACGGCCCATAAACCGTTCTTTTTTTATGGAATACCCTAAAAAGTGCGTGGCCGATATTTCTGAAAATTTGTAGGTATGTTCATTATGGGTCACGGATGATGGCCGATGTTTAAGTTTTACCGTTATAGCAGTACCTAACGGCCGGCCAATAATGGTTTTCTTTTTTATGGAAAAATTCAGAAAGTTCTCGGCCAATCTTTCTGAAAATTTGTAAGTATGGTCATTATAGGTCACAGATGACGGCTGATGTTTACCAGAATAGCCATTACTAACGTTACACCAGCCCAAGACGGTTTTGTTTTCTCTTTATGGGATATCTCACGCGTATTCAGGATAAACTGGGAGTACGTTTACATGCTTCGCATCTTATTTTATCTTGTTTTTTTTCTTTTTTTCGGGGGGGGAAGGGGGGGGGGGGGGGGGTTGTGCGCAAGATATGTATTTATGTATTTATGATTCCTGGTTTCAGATCCATAATGCCCGGAACTGTCAAATGTGAGGCTGATACAGGTCCAAGTCAGGAGTTACAGATGAAGCCCCGAACGCTTTATCTTGTCAACTACACTCAAGGCTGCATTCAACGCCAGTCAGAGGAGAAGCCATCACCAAATCATGTTCATCGCACAGTCCAGCCCTTGAGCCATACAGGGTCTGACGCTGAGGCAGATACAATGTCTTGTTCTTTTTTGTGTGCCAGTGCAACCTATATGACCCCAACCTCCCTCCCCAATTTCTCTCTCATCTGCTAAACTCTTCACTCCCATATCCTTGCGCCTTTCCAATTGTGTAGGAACTCAAAGAGTCCACGATATATGCGTACATCTCTGCTATCCTTGCTGGTATATGGTATTAAATCAGTTTAATGACCCTAAATTCGAGGATGAAACCGTCTTTTCCACACTGAAAAGAAAGTCGCAGAAACAGGATGATCTCCGCCCATTTAAATGTTACTACCTGACCTCTACTGTGGTCCCCGGACTCCGACCTTGCCTGTTAACCTCTAAACAGTGTCATTGTGTGCTCTACTCCCCAAATACAATACTTCCATCCCATGGAAATAAAAAAAATGGATTGATCGAATTTCATCCTGTTGAAATGTAATATATAAAATTGATGATTCTGACTTCGAGATTAAGCTCAAAATCAATCATATTTTAGAGATTAAACACAAACAATCAATCATATTTTAGAGATTAAGCACAAACAATCAATCAGTCTTTAGGTTCAGTTTCTATGGCCATGTAAACACAAATGGCCTTGACCTTCTCTTTCGGTCAGAATCAGGGCAGCTCGGGGAGAGATCCCACTTAAACGTGACAGGGTAACTTTGGATGAAAGTTCACTTCCACCCTGTCTCTTATTAGTGGTGGAAGGAGCAATGCTACAGTACTAGTAGGTCTACGTGGAAAGAAACTGATTTTTTCTCGGGATTGTCCAAGTACTGAGGAATGCTTCACAATGTACTTTTCGCTATCCTAATGCGCTTAGGAGTGCTTGTGCTACATGTGGACAGGTATGCTTTGAACACAGTCCAGCAGGAGATAACGTAGGTTCAATGAAGAGACTGACATGATTTCAGTGATGTTATACAGGAAAATTGTGAGTAAATGAATAATGGGAACAAACTTTTAGAGATCACACAGGGCGCTTTGGTCTCTTTCCAGCGGAGTCCCACACAGTCTTCCTCATGTTAGGATCAGGTATTTGTTAGTATGGTTCAGCTGCATGCCTCTGAAGCTGAAGAAGTTCTAAGAGGCTACACACTGCTTATCCAAAGTGACCAGTCCATCTGAAGCTGAAGAAGTTCTAAGAGGCTACAAACTCCTTATCCAAAGTTACCAGTCCATGTTTCTCAAAACTACCGGTGACAGGACTGTTCTCCATTCGTATCGAAAACCCTCGAAATGGTTCTGTTTAAAAAAAAAAAAAAAAAAAAAAAAAGAAAAAAAAAAGAAAAAAGAAGAAGAAAAGAACTCAATAGTTTCAAATGCTGTCATTGAAGAATTTCAATTCTATACTCAAACGCCGTCCTCTCAATCCGATCTCTCTTCCTCCTCCACTTCACCAGCCCCGCCCCCAACCCTCTCCTTTTAATATATAATTATGTTATAAGTCATTTTCATAGGGATTGGGCATTTGTTCACCAGTCGTTTTTCCCAGTCGTTTGTTGGTTTCTTCACGCTGTCATTTCTGTGATTGCTCTTGTACCTTGTGAAGAAGATCAGCTTGTTGTTTTGGTGTTTATAACATTCGTTTGGCGGTTCAATGTTTATTAACGTTCATTTTCCTGCTCTGAAGAGTCAAGTGTGGCTGATACATGTCCGAGTATAGAGCTACTGATTAAGCCCAAAACGCTGTGAATTCTCTGTCGTCCTCGAACATGCACATCACGTCAGTCAGAGAGATCAGCCCTCAACTGAACATATTCATCGTACAGTCCGGCCCTCAACTGAACATTATGCATCGTACAGTCCGGCCCTCAACTGAACATTATGCATCGTACAGTTCAGCCCTCAACTGAACATTACGCATCGTACAGTTTCGCCCTCAACTGAACATTATTCATCATACAGTCCGGCCCTCAACTGAACATTATTCATCATACAGTCCGGCCCTCAACTGAACATATTCATCATACAGTCCGGCCCTCAACTGAACATTATTCATCATACAGTCCGGCCCTCAACTGAACATATTCATCATACAGTCCGGCCCTCAACTGAACATTATTCATCATACAGTCCGGCCCTCAACTGAACATATTCATCGTACAGTCCGGCCCTCAACTGAACATCATTCATCATACAGTCCGGCCCTCAACTGAACATCATTCATCATACAGTCCGGCCCTCAACTGAACATATTCATCGTACAGTCCGGCCCTCAACTGAACATCATTCATCGTACAGTCCGGCCCTTGTGCCGTTCCCTTTGTGTCTGTCTCTAAGGCAGATCCGATGTGTCTTTCTTTTCATGTGCAAGCAGACTCAGAGAGAGACCCGATGTGGCTTTCTTTTCATGTGCAAGCACAATGCATCGCTCTCCATTTTTCTTTTCTGTCTTCTGCTAGACTTTTACTCCTAAATCCTTGTGCCCGACCAATGGCGTAGGAACACAGGGAGCCCGTATGTCATGTACATCTCATCAGAAGTCTGACGCTGAATGTCTGTTCAAATGTGCTTCTTTTTCCATTCTTATCTATGTCTGCATCCTGCCTGTTCTTCTGCGTGGATTTCTTCTTTCTGTCTTTCCTCTTGAATCTGCTCAGCATGATCCTTGACATTCCTTTACAGGAGGAAAGGATGTTGGGGGCGGGGAGGGGGGGGGGGGGGAGGTTGGATTGGGAAAAAGGCGGGCGGGGAATCTAGGGGAAAGAGAAAGGACGAAGGGGTGTGTGTATTGGTTGATTAAACTAATGTGCCGTCGTTCGAACAAAGTTGCCAGTGTCGTTTTCTTTTCTTTCTCTCTCTTTTTTATGGGGTTGGGGGGGGGGGGGGGGGGGGGGGGGGAAGAGGGGGTGGGGGTATTATAGAGGTTGTGCCCATTCTTGTGGCCGCACACTTCTCTTTCCCATGCTCTCTGACGCGTAATTGTCAGAGCCTTTACGATTTCTCTCCCTTCATGCTGCAATAGATCTGCTGGCTCGTTCGTTCTTTGGTGACTTGCCTCCCTTGGTGTGAAAGAAAATGTCCTCCACTTTGTCTCTTCCCCCCAAAAAAAAAGAAAAGAAAAAGAAAAAATTTTCAGCTTTCCCAGATTTGCTGGGGTTGTAGACAACGTGCTTTTTCAAAATACTGGTATTTAGTTTTGTAAGTGTACAGGAAAACCTATTTGCAGTATTGAGCCTGGTTGAGAATCGCTTATGTGTTGGAGTGGGGAATAATTCCTAACCTCTGGCTACAGGATCAGGCTGCTCTGATTATTTTCAATGAGTTAGAGGCTGTTTCGTTGTCCTACTTGATGATAGCTTCGATTTTGCCGCACTGAGTAAGCAGCATTCTCTTCTCTCTGGCCTTCTCAGCTTGATATTCATCTTCACTATATAACTGTATGTAGGTGCGTGCAAGTGTGTGGTCCTCTGGCCTCATTTTTCCCCTGTATATTTTTTTTTATCCTTCTACTTGCTATATTATTCCTTTTTATATTCATTTTTTTTTTTCGTGGTAAAAGTTGTCGTTGCGTGTGTTCGGGGTGTTATACCGATTTATCATGCAGGTCTGCACGTTCAGTTACTGACGACCAGTCTCTTACAGGCAGACTCTCACATTTTGGCGTTAATTACACAGAGCTTCCGTACGCTTGGCATATTGTCATTTTCGTAGACTTGTTTGACAAAAACCACATTCACACGAACTCACGTTAGGGTTTTCATAAAGGGGAGCCATCATATCAGAGCCTGGTTTAACCGATTGCAGATTCTTTTAAGCATTATGAAATTATTGTGCCGCACACGTCTGTTTTTTAAGATATATATACTATACGACCAAAACATCAGTACGAGTTCATCGAGAATTTTAGTGGATTCAAAAACAAACAAGGCTTTTTTGTTTCTCGCGCTAAATGATGAAATTGTCAATTGATTGAAAACGGTAGATAATAAATGTACACTGAACCCATCTGATGTTTGCTGTGATTTTTATTTTTTTCGTTTATGACATGATTTAACCATATGTGTACCTACCTTGTATGGTGGCAACAGACCATGTGATGAAACTGAAGAAAAAAAAATGTTCATGTTTGTAGGGATAGATAATTCTGTGCTTTAGAGTGGACGAATGAGTAAATATAATAAGTAGTTCTTATAGCGAGCCCTTAACAAGTTTATGATATCTAATATGAAAACAACCCCTGAAGAATAAAAGAGTTATAAAAACAATCTCTGCAAAGAAAAAAGTTACTTATCTAACATTACTTCTGATCAGATGCAAGTATTTACGTTACTTCTGATCAGGTGCCGGTATGCTGGAACAGGTATTTACATTACTTCTGATCAGGTGCAGGTATTTACGTTACTTTTGATCAGGTGCCGGTATGCTGGAACATGATTATTTCACCTTAGTAAGCGCGAAAAGAGTTGGCCTCATGATTCTGCCTTTTCGATTTTAAACAGAATGCAATCCCAGAAAAAGGCCGGTGTACAATATCATAGTATGTTTGTTGACTTTTCAAAAAACCAACCAAAGGCGCCACCTAAGAAGCAAAAGAAAATCACGAAACAGCAAAACAAGCTACATGTTCTTGTGAAAAGTAGAAAATATAAAAAGATAACCTCTTAAGATACAAAGTGCTGAGGGCCAGTTCTTGGAATGAATCCGCAAGGGACTGAATTTCGTAGAGTGACTTTTTTTCTTGTGCCAGTCGGACAGCCCTGAAAAGGCTCTGTGTGGTCAGCTAGGCTAAGATGATTGATACTGAAAACCTCCTGTCCAGCTGGTTCCCCTCACGTTTGTGTTTTGCCCATATGCCATTCTATAATGATTTTGTTGTTGTTGCTGTATTTTATTTTTTCAATGGTTGTTTTTCTTTCTAGAGAAGGCAAATGAAATGCAGTAGGTAGCGCTTTAAATAGGATTCATCTGTATGAGACCAAAGGATGTCAGTGTTTGTTTATTGGATGCACATTGAGGAATAATGTTGTTTTATTGTCAGCCTCTGATTCTTGTTTGAGGAACTTGGCTTTAGACATACAGTCATACACTTGTTGAAACTTTTTTTTATGTTTAAATTCGTTTGTTTAATGCATTTATTCAATTACGTCATTTATCTTTGATTCAAATTCATGTTAGTAGCAGCAGCTTTTTGGTAGTCTTTATTCATTGGAAGCACATTTAAGAATAATGTTACATTTGTTCAGAATCGGATCTGTTTCGCCCCAGTCTGGTGGTGACGGCCCTGAAAAGAGGCCCTACCTGTATTTTCGCTGGGCTTCGGTGAATTAGACTAGTAGTACCAAAAGCAAACTCGGAGGGAGGGGGAGGGGAGGGGGAGGGGGGAGGAAGCACCCACTGATCATCACAAAGTTGAATGGAATAACCAAAGGGAAACTTGAAAAAAAAAAAAAAAAAACAGCTCCAAAAAAAAGATAACCATGACAAAGTGCCCGGCGCCTGGTTGTTTGCGAGAAATCCTGGGGCAGGATGAACAATGCCCGGCGCCTGGTTGTTTGCGAGAAATCCTGGCTGGAATTGGGGGGATGATGGACTTGTCCTGGAGGAAGGCGATGTCCCTTGGGGGGCGGGGGGGGGGGGGGGGGGGGGGGGTCACTGCGAGACCGCGAATTTTACTCTGACGCCGCGCATAAGCGAGAGTGAGATGAAGGTGGTCTTGTAAGAGAAGGGATCAAAAGAAACGTAGGCAATTGGCTCGAAGGGGGGTTACCAAAGGAAGTCCGAGACGAGAAAGGAGTTCCATCAAGCCTCTCGGCAGGGGACTGGGTTGTTCTGAGAGTAGCTAAAATAGTACTGCATATTGCGCCAAGAATGTTTTTCTCATTCATACTTCCCGTTTGGCTTGAACATATTTGACATGTCCAACTGTTGGTTAATTGTTCTTGTTATCTGGTACTGCTTTCGTATGCAAGATAAGGAAACAGAAGCGATATTCCACTGTTAGCATGGAGTCCCCGTTTTCCAGCGAGGATGATCATTCAGAATTAGTGACTGCGTTGACAGTGGCAACCATTTGGGTGTGAAATACTGTTGGTAATCAATCTGTGAGCTTCATGGCGAGGACGCGGGCCTACTTGACCTTGTCCTCCAGGCAGGAGACGGGCGGATAGTGGTGCGATCTTGATGTCCAGTTGACCTGACCGGCAAGACTGAGGATTGCAAGGGCAGAACATCGTTTAGCAGTTAGGTTTACTATGGGTTAGGAATCTTGAGGGGACAAAGTTGAAGTGTTACATGTTATACCAACAATCGATCACATTTTAATGGAGTACACGCACCTTGTTGAGGTTTTCGTTTGATTTTTGTCAGTTTTTTTTTTTTTTTTTTTTTTTTTTTCCTTTCGTACCTTTCCACAGTCACATGACATTATCATTATCACTGAAGTCGTGAACTTCTGTGTGCACAGTACTGAAGGTGTTCATGTGCATAATGTTCATGGGACTCGGTATCTACTATGTAAGACTGTAAAAATTCAGTGTTTGTGATTCGTTATGTACATTTCATTAGCAATATACATGTGCTTGTCCTTGTTTTTCTTGTGATCTGCTGTGTTATCGTTAACGTGGATATGGTGATGTGCCGGCACCGTGATTCCACTATTAATTTGGTAAGCATGCTCAGACAAATGAGCCTGGTTTTTTTCCCCCTTGAAAGAGCGGAGAAAAGTTTGCTTGTTCGAAGCAAAACGCTTAGAGGAAGGAAGTCAGAATTCTCTGAAAGGCATAAGGGCCGATGGTTGGTTCTCATTGCAGGACGTCTCACGGGCAATTTCCGTTCTCACCCACACATTTCTGAGTGCTTTGTTTACTTGTGTTGCTGTTCTGTCGACCAACTAGTTAGGATCCAGACCGTATATGGTGTCTAAAGGCAAGGTTCCAACATACACACACATGTCGGAGGAAATGTAAGGTTGGGAGTGAGTAAGGCACTGTGCATTCTTGGACTTGACTGGAAGTGCGTGTCTCACGAAAATGGGTTCTCTCGCACCGCACTGCAAGTGTACATCTAGATGCTTACCGGTGTTGGTGGGATGGTGGTGGTGGTGTAAGAAGAAAAGAAAGAGTTGTGTTACTGTGTTGTCAAAAGATACATCACGGGCGTCATCTCTGCTGGAAAGAAGGCGTTGTAATGCAGGATACATTTTGGTTTCACGCAGGTGGAGCACTGAATGCGGAAATCGCAACATAAAAGCAAAAATGGTATATGAGCCGCCGGACAGAGGAACAAACAGGTTACAAAACACTCTACGCATTACGACAAACTGGATTCTTTTCAGGCAGGAGATTCAGCATGTAAAACAATGAAAACAAAGGACGAACAAACAGTCGCCTATCCGATCTCTATGCAAACTGTGGTGTAGGTGTAGGACCCCCCCCCCTCCCCCCCCTGTGTTTGCACGGAGACCAAAGGGATGAAAGATTGTTTGTTCGTCATTGGTTTCCATTGTTTTGAATGTTGTTTGTCCTGTCTGAAGAAGACCCGATGGACCGAAACGCATAGTATCTGTGGTGTAATCTGTTTGTTCCTTCGTCTGACGGCTCAATGATTCCATTTGTGTTTTCATGAGCTTCTAATGCCAAAACTGATAAATTGTTTGGCCATGATAAGCAGAACCATTCTAATTGTTGGAAATCAAAGGCTACTGGTTTTTTTTTTTTTTTTTTTTTTTTTTTGTATGTATTTATTTGTGGGAACTGTGGGACCAATTATCAAATGGTTGGAGTATTTGCCTTCTGCGCTAAGAACGAAGAGTTCAAATCCCCCCCTTTTTTTTAAGCTCCACTCAGCAGTACATGGTTATTGTGATTCAGGCCAAGAAAGACTATAGGCTGCCGAGGGTACGTATCAATGTGCCCCCGTCTCATTGTGCCCCCGTCTCATTGTGCCCCCAGTGTCGTCTCATTGTGCCCCCGTGCCGAGGGACAGGCGTGGGTTTCAACACCCAACTGGCCATGCCCCGGACAAGGTTAACCTTGGACAGATTACTGCCTCTAAGGCCATTGGGCTATATAGACTTCAGAATTTTAAGCTTTTTTCAGTTTAGACATGTTGTGAAACCTTAAAAAATTTTTCCCGTGATTTAAGAGACGAATTTTGTTCCAGTTTCACATTACATGTGTAGAGCCATCAGAAGTTGTAACATAATAACATATGGTGTTCTGAAAGGTAATTTTTTTTTATTAGAAGTTAAATTTTTCCTTACTTTAACAGCACTACAAAAATAAGACACTTTAACCCGATTTTGGATGCACACACCTTTACCTGGATATCATTTTCAGCAATCGAAGCGCTCTGCGTGTAGTCATTGCAAAGTTTAACTCCAATTATTTATTTTTTCTTTCAAATTATTTTGTACTTTTTAATCAATTGACAATAAAACAAAAACATAACAGAAACAGTTTGAAGTGAAGCTTTATTGTACTTGCAAAAGAAGCCTGTGAACAGTTGATTTAGTCATGGAAGGGACGTAAGGGAAGGCGAGGAAATGGAAACGAGGCTGAAGGGGGAGACTATTTGGTTGAAAATGAAGATAATGATAATTAAAGAAACGTCACACTACAAAATAAGAAGGATATAAAACAAAAAGCACGCTGGTATGACATCTCAGTGCCACAGCAAGTTTGTTAGAAAAAGCCATTGAAAGCAGACTCATCAGAATGGACGACTAGATTCCACTTCAGACAGTGTACAATTTTCACTATACCTAATTTCCAGATATGAAAGAATGGAGAAGAAGAACAAAACTGACATGCCAAGGAGTATCAGAGAAAAACTGTAACTGACTGCAAGTACAAAAATATTGGTATGATATATTATATACATAATATACGAACCAAAGATTGGAAAAAGTAATATAAAAATTACAATTTGGGAGAAAATTGGAAAAAAGTAATATAAAATTACTATTTGGTACAGAAAGAAATGGTTTCACGCACGCATGAGCTTTCATTTTACATATAAACAAACAAAATACGAAAGCGCGCGCGCACACTGAGACAAACTCATCCAAACACGGCGACAGACAAAAGAAAAACAGCAAACATGAAATTTATAATTAAAATCAACCATTTGTTATGTATTCAATTTCAGTCCCATAGTTTTGAGCTTGACTTGTTCAACAAAGAGAAGTTTCTAACTTAAAACAGTTTAGTCTTTTACTTTGTATGTAATAAGCAAGTAATTGTGTTCATAGAGTTGCAAGTTTCCGTTTCAATTTAAGGTTTTGTCATGACGCCCATCAGCCTTATTTTCCTCGATCTTCGTCTGTCGATTCTTTTATGGCGTTTAAAATCAACGGAGAAATAGAAAGCTGAGGAATTCGAATGTGTAAATAAATAAAAATATATTAACCCAACACCCGAATGATTCTACTTTTTCTCCCCCATTGGATACAATTGTTGTGAACTCAGATACTGCACAAAATTCTCAACTCGATCAAACAGCAGATGAATATTCTCTAAGAAAGGACAGGATTTCACTAAAAAAAAAAAAAAAAAAAAAGAACTTTGAAATAGCCGTTTCCTAAATTATAAAACAGCTTCATATTTGGAAATTATATGTAGCAGTTGTTATGAATGCGACATTTTTCGCGTCATTATCTTTTCCGACTGAAACAAAAACATCTCAGAGAAAGAACTCAATTCAGTTGACTACAAATACCAACAGCTTAATTTCATCCATGAACCGATTTGCTCAGAAGTTAAAAAAAAAAAAAAAAAAAAAGAAAGAAGCTAATCCTCTACTGCCTCTCCTGATCATGTTCTAAGTTACTACTGTATAAATACCGTAGGCTGAGTGTACGTTGGATCAGTAAAGCTGCATATGTACAGAGTACAAAACACACAGCTCTTAGGTAGTACGTAAATGATGTCCAAGCAACATTCTATGCATAACAACGAGGTAAAGCGTATTGTTTTCGCAATGCTGATCAATAGCAGTGAAAACGATGTACAGATGACGCATCCAAATAAATTACCTTTCACACTAAAAAGGAATAGATACGGTTAGAACTACCCAATGTCGCTACCAGTGCTGCTACTAACATGAGTTTGAAGCAAAGATAGATAATATAAATAAATGAATCCATGAATGAATGGATGAATGAATATTTAATTTATGTCTGTTAACAAGGATAGTGATTTTAGACAATAAATCCATGAAATAAACATAAAAATGTTTCAACAAGTATGTGACTATATGTCTAAAGCCAAGTTCCTCGAAACAAGAATCTGAGGCTGACAAAAAAAACGTAACATTATTCCTAAATGTACATCCAATAAACAAAGACCGACATCCTTTGGTCTCATAAAGAGAAACTCTACTTATAGGGCTACCTACTACTTTTTATTTGTCTTCTCTATAAAGAAAAACAATCATTTAAAAATAAAATACAGCAACAAAAAAAAAAAATCATTTTAAAATGGCACATGGGCAAACACAGACATGAGGGGAACCAGCTGGACAGGAGGTTTACAGTATCAATCATTAGAGCCTAGCTGACCACACAGAGCCTCTTCAGGGCTGTCCGACTGGCACAAAAAAAAAAAAAAAAAAAAAAAATCACTCTACAAAATGAGTAAGACCAAAGAAACAAACATACGCTGCCGTGACATCTCAATACATAAATATATATCCAGCAGACGAAAGGCCTAGGAGCAGGCAATATGAGTAGATCTGCTTACGAGAGATATGACAATAGTTCCCTCATGCAGCCAGTGAAGGGTTTTCATATCTATGATATATTTTCTTCATTTCATTATCCCATTTTTCTTCATCTTCGGACTCCTCCCCCCCCCCCCCCCCCCCCCCCCCCCTCTTTTTTTTCTTTTAAAGTTTAAATCTTTGCCAAGTCATTGCTATAATGATGGAAGAACTGTTCGGCTGTACTTGTTTTTCCCCCACTACTTAATTGTTCAGCATTATATTGTTTGGTCAAACAGAATGAGATCGCATCTCTTAGGAGATCCAAGCAACGGTTGTTCTGCACAATTCTTAGCCGCTGACAAGGCTTGGGTTGTTGAACAGCAGAACTGACCACTCAGACTGGAACAGTCTGTTTTTATCTCCCTTGCATCCTGGAATGAATCCTCAAGCATAGGCTTAAAGACTGTCCCCCTACATTTTATACTGTTTGCATAATGTTTTGTTTTGTTTTGTTTTGTTTTCAGCAGCTTGTTTCCCCTCTACACTTTCGATTTGTTTCATTTACTACCCTTCGCTGGCTTCTTTGGGGGTGCAGTTGGATTCCTTGTTTGAACTCTTGGTGGTGGGAACACCATAGAATTATGGACTGTGGCGTGTCTTGATTTGACGCCAAGAGACCAGTTGAAGCAACTGTGTTTTAGCAACTTTCACGCTGCGAACGAAAGCCCTAGAAGCACAGACTAATTCATGATTCAATATTTTTTTTTTAACTTTAACATGGTTAAAAATGTAAATTTCTGCGAAATTAATACAATTTTGAAGAAATAATTGTTAACCTGTCATTATACTATATACACATACGAACATACATTTCTACAAGTTAACTCAACTAAACAGGTAGTTGGAATTCTCTGGACATTTTTGCTAACATATGTAGTTACTATTTAAAAAAAAAAATTAAATCACAAAGTCAGAATGAAAGGAAACAAAAGACAGATCAGGAACGGAAAAGGGGGATCACCATTGGGGAACTAAACAGGGTGAACTCAAAAGCGTTCACCACAAGATGAATCTTCGGACTGGTTCGTTTTTTCTATCGAACCATAGCAGTCGTCCTCTGGTTATAGTAAGTTTTCGACAAAAGCAATTTGCTTCCTCAACTTTCCGTTTTCTTTCATGGTACTCTCTAAAAGCGGGCCCATCATAACGTGCATCCGTTTTGATCGCTGTTACGCTGAACACCACCAACCTGTTTACTCATCGGACACATGTGGAGAACTACTTCATTCTAAATGGAACAACTGCAGCCTGGAATAAGTAAGCTTACCTGAAGAACCATGAATAATAACAAATCAGTTCAAAAGTAAGGCGGCTGCAGGCGGAAATCTTTTTAATAAAAATCTGGTATCGTATCCGTTAAACGTGAACAACCGAATCGCAACACAAAAAAACAAACACTCACTTACTTTGTTGTCTTGCGATTTGTTTCTTCGTGTGTACTTCTTAAAATTCTTCCTAAAGATTTGTACTAAAACCAGTTTTCCTTTCAAAACAAAAAAATGGTGTTCCAATTTTACGAATTAGGAACGGCTACCAATCTGAAAATGCTTTTAAACTATGCAGTTGACATGTAACATTTTTCGTGTCATTATCCTCTTCGACTGCAACACAAAACAACCCACACAATCCAAGAGAAAGAACTCAATTGTTGAGTTACGAAAAAAAAAAAACAAACTTGTCTTGTGTTGTGTTGTCATTGTTTTTGTTATCAGGAGGGGGTAGTACAGTGCAATTTTCAATCAAATTTAATGTTGCGAATCCATGGCAGTACTAGTGGTAGGTATTATGAGGCCTTAGTGGTATCTTCTCTTCTTCCTTTATGCAACCAACATCATTTTGCTGATGGTTTGTCGTAGTTTGGGGAGTTTGCCGAAGACTGCGCTGTTGTTGTGAGGATTTGGAGGAGAGAAAAAAAAAGGTGTGTTTGGGGGAAGGGGGGGTGATGGTGAATAAGTATGGGGGAAGGGGGGGGGGGGGGGGGGACAGGAGTAGAAAAGAGACTGGGAAGGATGGCAGGGGTTGGGGGGGGGGGGGGGGGGGGGAGGGATTGTAGGGAATTGTGGTCAGGAGGAGGGTAAGGGGGAGGAGGGTTGGGGTGGGTGGGGAAGCGGGGGGTGGTTGATTCAGGTTCTAGAGATGGGAGGCCAGCCTCGGCTTGAAGCAGTCCAGAGACTCAGCCGTCACAACCTCCTGAGGCAACTTGTTCCATTCTACTGTATGCTACTCACTCGCTGTTGCATTGTTGTATGTTGAAAACTTTAAAAAAAAAAAAACTGGGTAACATCAGAGATTTTGATAACACTGACAAGCAATTTATTGCTTCAAAAAAAGTTGATAGTTTTTAAAGGTTTAGAAATAGATAGACTGAGCAGGCACTTTCGAAATGTTCACCTATGCGTCATTATGACCCTCATTTCATCAATCCCTGAGTCAGATCTGTGTAATTTGTGTGTGTGTGTGTTATGGATTTGATATTGTTTGATACCATTTACTTACATCAAAAAAGTTGTTAATTACAAGGGAAAGAAAGAGAAACGACACACCGTAACAATTCCACGTTACCAATCGGTCACTGAGTGAGTCAAACCGCCCTGCGACAAATATGTTTCTGATTTTCGCACTATCAACGACAGAATTGATGTTTGTAATCAATGTATTTATTTCTATAATCACGCAAAAATAGAAACGCTAACCTCAGTTTTTTCGAATTCACTTGCTCGACAGACGATGTCTCGTTCAACGCCATTTTGAATGGGGGTCAAATACTGTAAAACATATCCGGTTAAAGTCTTCAATCAAACGGAAGTAGAAATTAGTGTGTGTCACGTGTGACGACTCGGACCTTAAACTTAATTGTTACAAGAACCCTTAAGTGTCTATAGACACAACATGATATTATGATAAATTATTATTAATGGATATACCATAATTCATGCAGACTCACATATGGAGCCATTGTTGTCTTTTCAAATTCACGCACAATCATGAATATATTTTGCAATATGGATTTATAAGTCGTCATTGCCAAACATTCACGTGGGGGCGTAGGTTTTGCAAGTTTGGGTTTGGCATACCTTTTGATAGCTGTTCTGTCAGCTTCAGTCGCAGCAGTTTGTATCTAGAGCAGCTGTCCAAAGAATAATTTCTTCTTCGACCACACCACATGCTGAGCATTTCCTGTCGTGTGTGTGTGTGTTAGTTTCAAATTTAACATCAACCCACTCTAGGTGATATTAGACGTTAAAAAAAATCATAAAAACAAACAGACAACCAAACAAAACCCTCATGATAAATAAAACAGATATTTGACCACAGATCTTCTGTAAAGAATAATAAATGTCTTTGAGGATTCTCAGAAGATTTTAAAAAAGAAAAAACAGAACAACTATCAAGAACGCTTTGGTCATAGACAGTCTTCAGGACTTGTGACATAAAAAGGAAAACAATTAAATACGTATAGGAAATGACGTATGAAAACATATACGTAAACGGACAATGATGTGCTTAAATGTGTGTGTGTGTGTGTGTGTGTGTGTGTGTGTGTGTGTGTGTGTGCGCGCGCGCGCCTGCGTGATTGCGTGCGTGTCTGCGCGCACGCGCGCGTATGTGTGTGTATGCACGCGGGCACATGTGTGTGTGTGTGTGTGTGTGTGTGTGTGTGTGTGTGTGTGGTGTGTGTGTGTGTGTGTGTGTGTGCGCGCAATCAACCGTGCAATCAACCTGGATGTAAAACCTACACTTTCATTGCAAACCAAAAGGAAAATTTAGTGTCCAATCCCATTTCACCAGCCAGTCTACCAACCTGGTGTAGGTACAGAGATGTAGCCTCTGCTCAACTTGTACGTTTGAGAAACATATCAAACCCTCAACGAACGCTTTGTGGAACACCTCAGAGTCAACCAGTCGTCTCATCCAACACCAGTGGGGATTCATTTCAACGCTGGTTGCCACAGCCAAACCCATATTTCCGTCACTGCTGTTTGCAAAAACCATTCCTCAGTCCCAGAGAGAAAATTCATGGCGTCCACAATCATCTGTCGCCCTGGCACCACAATCCCTGATGACTCAACTCCCACCTCTGACTTTTTAAATTTTGAATCATTCCAGCTCTTTGCCCGTGCTTTCCTTTCCCCTGACCTCTCCTCATTCCCATTCCCTTCTCTCTACACCCCCTCACCCAATTTTCCCATCCCACCACATTCACACCCCATGTACATATGCACCATATTTATAACATCACATGTAGAGCATAATATATATAAAAAATATATCAAAGATTGTCCCCTACATTTTATACTGTTTGCATAATGCTTTTAGTTTTTCAGTAACTTTTTTCCTCTCCACACTTTCGTTTTATATTGTTTTACTATCCTTCGCTGGCTGTTTTAGGGGTGCTGTTGGTTTCTTTTTTGAACCCCTTCGTGGTGAGAACACCGCAGAATTATGGACTGTGGTGTGTCTCTATTTGACACCAGGAGCGCAGACACAATCAGCCGTGTCTCCCTGATGAGACCGATCCAGCGGATGAAAGGCCTAGGAGCAGACAATACAAGGCCTAGGAGCAGACAATACAAATAGATCTGCTTTCGGAAGGGATCATGACGGTTTCCTCAGGCAACTAGTGAAGGTTTTTTTTTTTATATTTATAGTAATATATTTCTCCCGTTTTCTTCATCTTCATTTTTTTGTTTTCTCTAATTTTTGCAAAGTCATTATTATAATGACTGAAGAATTGTTCGCCTGCGCTTGTTTTCCCCCACTACTTATTGTTCAATATATATATATATATATATATGTGTGTGTGTGTGTGTGTGTGTGTAGATATACCCTGACATCATCTCCACCATCCAGGTATGCATACTCATAGACACATACCCATGCGAACAATCTATATGCATCTCTCTCTCTCCAACACAGACGCACACATATATATTACCCCCCCACTCCCGTTTTTTTTTTTTTTCTTACTTTTTTTTCCCTCCTCATTTCACAACCTCAAGTGCCCCCTTCCAAGAATAAGGCAGCTCCTCTACCACTCTCTCACTTTCTTTCACACACTCTCAAGCGTCCCCTTCCAAACATAAGACTCCTCTACCACTCTCTCTCTGGTTTTGTTTGTCTTTTCTCTTTCTCTGCCTCTCTTTTTCCTCGAGGTGAAAAGGGATTGGACACTGAATTTCCCCTTTTTCCCATTTTTACACACACACACACACACAAACGTGTGCGCACGCAGGCACGCACGCAGGTGCGCGCGCGCGCGCGCGCACACACACCTTTAAGCACGCGTCATCGTCCGTTTACGTATAGGTTTTCAGGCGTCATTTCCTATACGTATTTTATTTATTTATGTCACAAGTCCTGAAGATGGTCTATGACTGAAATGTTGTTGACAGTTGTTCTGTTTTCTTTTTTTTTTCTTTCTTTTTTTTTTTAATCTTCTGAGAATCCTCAAAGACATTTATTATTTTTATGAGAAACTCTGTGGTCAAATATCTGTTTAATTAATCATGAGGGTTTTGTTTGTGTCTCTTTTTCTTCTTCTTCTTCTTTTTTTTTTTTTTTCTCTCTCTCGTCTAATATCACCTAGAGTGGATAGACGTTACATTTGAAACAAACACACACAACACAGGAAATGCTCAGCATGTGGTGTGGTCGAAGACGAAATTATTCTTTGGACAGCTGCTCTAGATACAAACTGCTGCGACTGAAGCTGACAGAACAGCCATCAAAAGGTATGCCAAACCCAAACTTGCAAAACCTACGCCCACGTGAATGTTTGGCAATGACCACTTACAAATCCACATTGCAAAATATGTTCATAACGTCAATTTGAAAAAAAAAGCCCAACAACAATGGTTCCTTGTGTGGGTATAAATTATGGTATATCCATTAATAACACTGTATCATAATATTATGTTGTGTCTACACAAGAGTTCTTGTGACAATTAAAGTTAAGGTCTAAGTCGACACATGTGACACACACTTTCTACTTCCGGTTGATTGAAGACTTCAACCGGATATGTTTTACAGTACTTGACCCCCATTCAAAATGGCGTTGAACGAGACATCGTCAGTCGAGCAAGGGAATTCGCAAAAACTGAGGTTAGTGTTTCTATTTTTGCGTGACTATATAAATAAATACATTGACTAGAATCATCACTGTATGTCGTTGATAGAGCGAAAATCAGAAACATGTCTGTCGCAGGGCGGTTTGACTCATTTAGTGTCGGATTGGTAACCGGGAATTGTTGTACTGTGCGTCGTTTCTCTTCTTTTCCTTGTAATTTACATTGGGATTTAAGTAAATCAAACAATATCAAATCCATAACACACGCACAAATTACAGATTTGACTTAGAGATTGATGAAAATAGGGTTATAATGACGCATAGGTGAACATTTCGAAAGTGCGTTCTCAGTCGATCTTTTACTAAGCCTTTAAAAAAAAAAAAAAAAAAAAAAAAAACTGATAAAAAAAAGTAATAAATGGCATGTCAGTTGTTACCAAAATCTGATGTTACCCAGTTACTTTTGAACAGCTTGCAACATACACTTGTTTACAACAATGCAACAGCGAGTGAGTAGCATACAGTAGAATGGAAGAAGTTGCCTCGGGAGGTTGTGACGGCTGAGTTTCAGGCCTGCTTCAAGTCCAGGCAGGTCTCCCATCTCTAGAACCTGAACTCTCCCCCCCCCCCCCCCCCCCCCCCCCCCCCCCCCCCCCCCCCCCCCCCCCCCAACCCTCCCCCCCAACCCCAACCCCCCCCCCCATCCCCCTACAATTCCCCCAATTCCCCCTCACCCACCTGCCATCCTTCCCAATTTCCAACCCCCCCCCCTTCCCCCTACTACTTAGTACTTATTTACCATCACCCACCCCCCTCCCTCACATTTCCACCCCCCCTCCAAATCCCCACAGCAGTGCAATCTTCAGCAGTCTCCTCAAACTATGACAAAACCCTCAGCAAAATGATGTTGGTCATATATTAAGGAAGAAGAGAAGAAGAGTAGATACCACTAAGACTATAGCCTCATACTACCTACCACTAGTGCTGCCATGGATTCACAGCATGAAATTGATTCAGCATTGCACTTTACTACCTCCTGATGACAAAACAATGACAACACAAACACAAGACAAATTTTCCTTTTTTTTTCATAACTCAACTGTGTCCCTATTGCCTTTGGCATGTTATTGTTATTGCTATTAATTATTATCATAATTATTATTATTATGAATACTTGTTGTAATAAATCCTCTGCTAGAGACCAGGCAATAAGCACTAATGGGCTGCCACCTGGGTAGTGGCGACTGTAAAGCTGCCAGTTTGTGCTTCATTCAGTCGTTTTTTGTGTCATCCAGTCAGTATCGTTCAATATCATTCACTCAATTTCCTTGCTTCCTTCATTCTTTCCATTTGTCACGCAGGATGCATGCTATGTGTAACGTGTCATCCATACCAAACGCCAAACTGGCCTTCTTTTCTGAAAGTTTGTGATGGTAGTTTACTAGTAATAGTAGTATGCAAGATATTATGCATGTGTTCACACATGGGACCCTCAGTTTATAGTCTCATTCAAAGAACTGTATGGGAGATGGAGTCTCAACTAATGTTAACTCTGAGGGAAAAATCCCCCCTGTACCAAAATGGACCGGCAGAGATTCAAACCCGCAACCCCAGGATCACCAAGATTACAAGTCTGGTGCTATACAACTGACCTGTTCTGGCCCCCGAGTGCATACATGTACAGAAAATAAATTGTCTTTGTGAACTCTATTGATTATGAAAAGAGAAAGAGTAGAAAAAGAATGTTTGTTTCAGTTTTACCAGCCAAGCTGACCGTATATGGCTTTCACTACGGGCTGATTGATCAGTTCAGTCAGGAATAAAAGACACTTCATTTTAAAAGGCAAACCTCCTGTCTGCATCCATTGACTTGTAACCTTTGAGTCCATTAGACTGGCTGTAATGCCGTAAGAGCAAGAATTGTTTTGAGAGTTTTTGACTGCAACAAGGAATGCTGAATTTTCATGATTGTGCGAATGGCTTATGGTGACATACTTTACACATCTGTCTCCCCTTATATTTTTTAAGCTAGAACATTTTTGTATGCTTTTTAAAATCATGAAAAAGTGAAAATAAAAAACTTCAATTTTGCCATTATTATGGCTTATGTTCTGTGTATGCCAGTGTGGGTGGGTGGGTAGGTCAGTACGCTGGCCACTCATGCATATCTTTATATCACTGAGAGTGAGACGATGGTTTTGCATGATTACTTGAAGTTGATCACAGCTTCATTTTTCTGTCTTTTTTTTCAGCCACAAACAATGGAAGAAGCTGAAACGAAAGCAGAAGCGACAGACATTGGCTCAACAAAAAAATGAAAGTGCACGTAAGTTCAGGCAGTTTGGATTGACTCTGTCTATCAGTTTGTCTGTCTGTCTGTCTTTCTCTTTCTCTCTTTATCTCTCTCTCTATCTCTCTCTCTATCTCTCTCTCTCTCTCTCTCTCTCTCTCTCTCTCTCTCTCTCTCTCTCTCTCTGTGCTTGCAAAGGTTTTCTCACATTCTGTGAATGAAAGTTGCTACCACTTTTTTTTTTTTTTTTTTTGCTGTCCCCAACCTCTGTGCCACCTCAGAGGCAGTGCACGCCGCTCATTCCGACACCCCATCCACAGCCACAGCCCGGTCGGCCCCGCCGCAACCCTGGCACCGGCAGTTCACAGGGAGCAGTCAATTTCAGGTCGTAAAGAGGCAAACCCACCGGAGGAGACACTGCACTGCTGCTGAGTCACTTCGGTGGTGTTCAGTGGCACCTGTTCTGAGCTAACGTACGCAGGACATCACCTACTAAGCCCCCTACTGACGACAATAATAGCTTAGTCGCGGAGCTGACGTGAGTGAGCTCTCCCTCCGGAGGGTGCCGCTATCCGTCCAACGACAGCTCCCATAGACTTGCCAGTACCCGGTGACCCCGACGGAACCAAACCAAGGCCATAGACATGGAGAGGACATCAAAACTGAGGTCACCATGAGAGCAGGGCATGAAGGGCCACAGAATTTGAGATTTTTTTTTTTTTTTTCTGCTGATCGATGAGAATGAGGATGATTAAGATGATGCTACGGATTTCCATTTCAGTCTGAGACTACATGACAGGGCTGTACTCTATGCTTCCTTTCATGATATATCCCGGTGTCAACCAGGCCAGAGAGATACAGTAACCTGCAGTGTTGGGTCAGAAATTTGAGCAACACTCTCAGAAACGCATCCATTAAGTGGATTAAACTTGACTCTGTGGTCCCAGTCTCCCCAATTGAGTCTGCAGCAAACTCAAATCTGGGTAGGAGCCGGTTGGGGCAGAAAAAACCCACATGACTGATGGGATTGGAACCCACGACCTCCCAGCCGGGAGTCCATGACGCTAACCACTTCGCCACGGCGGCTGGTTGCTGCCAACTTTATAACTAATGATTTTAAGAAATCAGTATACTCAGACAAATAAGTGCACACAGCTCACTTACGACTAGTTTATGTACAACAAGAATAGTAGCTAGCTCAATTGATGTGGAAAAAAAAAAATTACATACACTGATACAGCTGAGGAAAAATGACCACTTAGTGATCTGTTGTAGGGGTTGTACTTTGTTTTCAGAAGAAAAAAAGAGATTATTTCATTCTCAGGAGGAGAAAACAAGAGACTCGGTCAAGATATTGATAAGTTTTGTAGCTTTCTGGTCACCTTTACAGGCAGTATTGATTGATTTGTAGCATTTAATGTGTGTGTGTACATAGTTTGCTATGTGTGGTTTATAAATGCACATGTGCAGTCACACTCTGAAAAGTTTGTGCTTTCATATATTGCCATAACTCAGAAATTATGTATGTCAAAACCTGTGGAACATTTGTGACAAGTCAGAAATATAGAGATGATTTTGCTTTTTGCTCTTTGTTTTTTTTTCTTTTTTCTGTTTTTCTTTTAAACCAAAAGATGATTATATTTCAGAGATTCTATGAAAGGCAATACACTGGGACTCTTGATATTTATAAATTAGTGCAGAAGATCTATACATTGTTTTTACAATAGTTTGGGAAGTGGGTGATATGTAGAAGATCAAACAAGCTGTTTTTTGTATTTATTTATGTTTGTTTTTTAAATAAAAGCACTGTTTTTTTCTGGTCTGCAGACTTGGCTTTCAACAACAAAGTAGAAAAAAAGTTGTACCAATTTGCACCCAGTAAGCAAGTTTAATTGCCTAAGTTTTTCAACATAAACGTCAGTCAAGCTTGCAAATTCCAAAATGTAACTGCCAGAAATCTTTATCACTTTTTTTTCAAATTGATAGCATTTTAACACAAAGAATGTTAACTGTTTGCTTGGTTTCAGTTGGCCAAGGGTGTAGTTAAGTACAATTTCTGAATTGAGGCCATGTGAATACATTGTGCTAACCGTGTTGTAATATTGGTTTTAGTGTGCTTAAGATATTTTCATGATTTTTGTTAATACTTGAGGTTTTAGCGCAAGTTTAAATCATATGCTATAGTGTATGGGCACTCAGATTTCAGGTTAGAAGATGATAATGATGATAATGATAATATATAACTGTTGTTACTTTTATTATTGTTGTTATTATCATTGGGATACTAATGAAAATGAAGTCGGTTATCAATTGATCACAGTTTTTGATTCAAAATGTAAATTTAGGGAAACGTTAACTTTTCAGGATGTAGAAACACACGTCACTGGAAATTATTCGTAACACTGTATGCGTAATTAACAATCTGATCATTGGTCCCCAAAATGTGAACAGGTGACAACGGCAAAGGAACAGACACAGAGGAGGAGGAGAGGATGAGACGGGCAGTGGAGGAGGGAAAACATGAGGCAGCACATGGAATGGAACGGAGGGATCGCCTGGCGCATCAGCAGTGGCAGGAACGCAAAGAACAGGAGGAGAGAGAGAGACAGAGGAGAGAGGAAATGGAGGTAAAGTGAACATATGGAAGGTGGACATGATAGGGAAGGATGGCGAGAGAGGAAATATAGATAAGGAGAACAATTATCAAAGTTGGGCATCATATGCATGGACTAAATGTTTTGATCTGTAAACATAGATCAGTTTTTATAAAATTGCCTCAGAAGGAAATCCACTTCTTTAAAAAAAAAAAAAAAAAAGGGGGGGGGGGGGGGGGGGGGGGGGAGGGGGGAGGGGGGGGGGGTGCCTTAGCCAGTGTGTCAAATTTTTGCTTGACTCACGGAATCGAGTTCTATTTCACACCCGCCCATGTAAATGGAAGTGATTTTTTTGGCAAGAGAAAATCCCTTAAGCAAAGCTCATTTCCTGTCACAACTGGAATAGGAGTGACTGACTCTTGGGTGGTCTTCACATCCACAGCCACTTGAACAAATGTAGATTTCAAAAAAATGCCATGGGAGAAAGAGGTGGCTTCAGTTGACACCAGTGTCAAAAAGTGAAAAACCATTGAGGGGACTGGCGAAGCAGAGATGTTGGTAGAATCAAACATGGTGTCTGATGTAGAAAAGTCAGAAGTTGGCTGTATGGAAAGTTATTCATCCCTGAACATTTTGGAAAGAAACCAAGAGAAACAAAAGATTAAGCCTGCCTGTTACACACAAAATTGGAGAAATTCACGCAGGATAGGGAACTTAGACCAGGTTTTTACATTGAACCAGAAGCACAGCACAAGTTAAATGGCAAAAAGCTGGATGAGGCCTCCGTTTGTGCCAATCATGATAGTCATGCATAATTATGAAGAGGTGCCTGTGTGTTCAAGAGTACCAGTAGTGACGTTGACAAGAAAAGGGGTTATATCCCTTTTTATTGGGTTTTTTGTTTGTTTGTTTTTAGTAATAGTACCATGATGTGTGATGAATAGTATTTAAGTAGACTTCAGCAGTTCTGTAGCAATATAAGCCACTCTAGAATTAGTAATTAGTCTGATTACAGTGTTACCAAATCATAACTGATATTTGCATTACATTTAATGTTAAAAAAATGATGAATTGGCTCTGTATATATAAATGTATATACTGGATGTAGAATTGTATTTCCACCCATGAAGAGGAATGCATTTACAGGTATGTATATAAAGCTCCATTGGTTGCTGTTTGTTTTCCCAAGGTAGGGTTGCTGTATTTGGATGAGTCCGTATGCACCACCTCCACATCTGCCTGGCAAACACGTAGCCAAAACCTGACCCAATGCAGTTCTGGCCATGAGAAAATTGACAGTGTTACCCATTGTTTCCAAGACAGTGACAAGTCCAGTATTTCAGAATCCAGACGGATGTATGTAATAGAAACAGTGAATGTGTATTGCTTTCCAGCGCAAGATCCGTGAGGAGTGGGAGGAGAGAGAACGCCCAGGAGCAGGAGGAGAAGGAGAAGAAGGAGAAGGAGGAGCGGAGAAGAAGGAGAAACAGGTGATCAGGGTCTCCTGGGTGGCCTTGGAAACACGTGGCAAGATATCCTGTTGTACTGATATGATGCGTGCAGAATTGAGACATGGCCAGTACATACATAGACAGCCAGGAAACGTGATTCTTAGGACAGTACAGAAAAGATGTTGGTTTGGCCCTTATTTGTTTCCATGTTTGATACTGTATTTCATGTGTGATTATTTTATTGAACGCTAGTGTTTATTTTTACATATTGTAATTCTTCTGATTGAAAGTGTTATTGTTATTATCGCCGTCTTTTTTTTCGTTATCTCAGTTTTTTTTTCATGCTTGGTGCAACCATAAATCTAATAACAGGAATCTAGAGTCATGGATCTTTTGACTGCATCAGATGTTTTGTCTGATCACACCCTGAATGTTTCATCACGTCTTGTCAGTATAGTTCATTTACTGAACAAGCAGATGTTTACTGATAGTATATGTGTGCCCAAGTAAAGGGCTTGATCATGCGACATCAAGTACTGGGGTGAGATGAATATCCTTTGCTTTCCATTTTGTGTCTTTCAGAAAATGAACACAGCTGTCATTAGAAATGTGTACAGGTATGCCTCGAAATAATTTCCATGAAGTGTACCAGTTTTATTTTGCAGTGCCGACATGTCTGTGTGTACCCCCAAAAACTTTTTCCTTAACATGGTAACATCTGTGAGCTGGTGATGTAGTCATTGGTGCTGAAGTATCTTTTGATGTGAAGAAATTGGTGTGGTGATACACAGAATGAGTAGATCCGCTTACCTGGAATGAAATGTAGGTGTAGTGCTATTTTGAAGTAACACAAATGTGTATACACTTATGTAATCACAAATGCACTCACACACACATGCTTGTGTGTATGCAAGCATGTGCATGTAAGCACTTGCACACATGCACATGTACATACATACACACGCACATGCATACATGTATACACGCACATGCATACACACACACACACACACACACACACACACACACACACACACACGCACACACACCATTATTTTGATACTGTTTTGGACTAATTTATAGACTAGTGCTGACGCGTTAGTTCATGAGTTGTGCATTATTGGTAGGTAGGTCAGAAATGAAGGAAACAAAATGAGACATTGTTTTGCAGGTTAGCAAGTTATTTGAGTGTGGTAGATTTGTGTGGGCGGGTAGGTGTGGTGTGTGTCTGTGTGTGTGTGTGTGTGTGTGTGTGTGTGTGTGTGTGTGTGTGTGTGTACCTGAGCCTGTGACATGTATGTGTATGTGCGCATGCATATGTGTTTGTGTGTTTTTTTCATTAGGAAAAAGAGAAAAATATATGCGTAATGTAACTCATCTTCGTACCTGAGAGTTAATTTGTGCATTTTATAACAAAAGCATTTTGCGTGAGACAGACAGATCACGCACATCCTATAAGGAGAAGACATGGTCTTTGTGTTATTACCACTGTCGGTCATCAGTTCACAGGCAACATCTTTTTCAAAGCTTTGAAGAGCTAGGTAATGTATGCTTTTGTTTTATAACGTTTAAACCAAGCATGGCATTTGTGTAATCAGACCTGATTATTTGAGGTGGGTGGGATGAGGAAAGTCAGCTTCGAGTAGGCAGGGGGCAGAATTGATGGAATTTGGAGGGGCAAAAAGGGGGGTGGGGTGGACTTGATTGTCATATGGTGTGCAATCTTAACAAGTCTTTCAGAGCAGCAGAGCTGATGGTGACTGTGTGACCTTCATGTTGTGCTGATTGTCTTGCATCTAGGACTCCCTGCTGAAGCAGGCCACCAGAAATGAACACAAGGTCAGTGACTGGGATTGTTGGTGGGAAGTAGTATGGGTGGCTGTCTGGAGTGTGTGTGCGTGTGTACATGTGTGTGTGTGTGTGTGTGTGCGTGTGTGTTGTGAGTGTGGGTGTGTGTGTGTGTGTGTGTGTGTGTGTGTGTGTGTGTGTGTGTGTGTGTGTGCAGACGTGGGCCGGATTTTGAGTTTATGCAGAAAGAGTTCTTGCATGTTATGAGCTCACTTCATAGAAGTATGTCCACCACTTTCTATGCAAATGTGTTCTGCTAAGTCACACGCTCTCAGAGAGGAGAGAGGGGGGATATAAGAAGAATTCTGTGTTGCCAGGCCTGTCTAAAATTGTTTCGTTTCTTACAGGCTCAGACTGTAAGAGAAAAAAGGCTGATAAAACATAGAGAAAGAATGTTGTAAATGGAACTTGCAGCTTGTGTGTGTGTGTGTGTGTGTGTGTGTGTGTGTGTGTGTGTGTGTGTGTGTGTACGTGAGGGAGAGAAAAAAGGAATGGCATACAATAAAGGAAGAAAGACACATTGAAGATGTACATGCAAGAGAATGTCTTAATTCATGTCTGAGCTGCATAAAGCACACACTTTTAAGTGTTTAAATACCAAGTATAATTGCAGACCTCTTTCCACATTTTTGACACAAGACCTGATTGGTTCTGCTGCTTCTATCTCCTGTACACCATTCTTGTAGGAATGGCACAACCCTCTAGCACCAGTCAACTACAATAGCAGCAGCAACTCAGAAATTGTCCGTGAGGTGAACAAGTGTCCATTCTTCACCAAGACAGGGGCATGTCGATTTGGTGACAGGTAAGTGCGAAGCCTAGATTATGTTGCCGTCATTATGATCGTAGCTGGTGATCACCCTTCTTGTGTGTTAACTCCATGAAGAGTTCTTGGGCCATTCTGCTGAAGAATATCTTCCCTGTCTGTTCTGCATCTGTGATCAGTCAGTCTTTTCTGTCTTCTTTATCTGTTGTGCATCTTTGGTCAGTCAGTCAGTCTTTTTCTGTCTTCCCTGTCTGTTCTGCATCTGTGGTCAGTCAGTCTTTTTCTGTCTTCCCTGTCTGTTCTGCATCTGTGGTCAGTCAGTCTTTTTCTGTCTTCCCTGTCTGTTCTGCATCTGTGGTCAGTCAGTTTTCTGTCTTCCCTGTCTATTCTGCATCTGTGGTCCTATATCAGTATATGGCGTTTCATGGATTTGCGCATTTTGTTAGTGATATGATCAGTATGTTTGATGTTAAGTATCTTGTGGTAACGGCTCATTTCCATGGCTTGGATAGTGACTGTTGAGGACCCTTATATAGCTCTGAACAGGCCCAGTAGAAAGAGTGCTGAAAAATATGTATTGCAAGCCAACCACAGCCAGGTTTTGAAATGATCAGTTCACCTCATATGTGTTCTTTTTCTAAACCGTTCACTGCCTGAAAAAATTTTACAAACAAAGGCTTTCCCAGTGCCAGGGAAATCTAATGATTTGGGGGTAATAATTAACAAAAAATTCTAGCTCAGAAACTACAAAAGATATAAAAATGAAATATATATGATTTTTGAAGGAAATTGAATGGAGATTTTGAATCTGGGCTTCTTTTGTTTTGATTTTGATCATAAAAAAATATTAGGCATTTAGATTTGGATAGATTTTTTTTTTTTGCACGATCAAAAACATATGTATTTACACACTACAGCTTCACATCCAAAAAAGAACACACAGAGCAAAAAAAGTTGAAAATAAAGTTGATATTGTCACACTACACCTGTAAATGTAAAAAGTAGAACAGTCTAGAAGTCTATCAAGACGCTCACACCTCATGCAGACAGGTCAGTCCATGACCACGCCCCCCCCCCCCCACCACGCCCCCTTGCTGGACTTCAACCCTCTTTTCACTCCTCCTCTTCCCCTACCGTTCCTGCTGCCCGTGTCACGCTGCGAGCAGGCAGCGCTCCCCCTCTCGCGCTGACTAACACGTCGCTGGCCACTCGCACACAGTGCAGAGTACACACTAGGCTGGCTCGTTCGACGCTGGTAACCAGGTCAACTGAACACACTCTTGCGATCGCGCAGCACGACTCAATAACTGACGAATATGGTCGGCAATTCCATCACTATCATCATCTCACCCTTCATGCTCGAGTGAGTCGTTGATATAAGATTATTATCTTTGTCAAAAAAGATTAGCAGAGCTTGCTCAGCTGTGTAAGTACGCTGATTTGGTCGCTACACTCATCGAAGGTTGCGCCGCCATCTTTGCAAGCGAGACAAAGCGCTGGCTGGTCATCCAGTCAGTGATGAGGAAAAATGGTCTTTCCCCTCACGTGTGGTCATTTGCATATCATTTTAATGCTGCAGACATATAAGGCTTACTACGCACACTCTATTTCAGTCCTTTGATAGGAATAGTAACGAATGAAAATTCAAGTTGTTTTTTTGTGTTTTTTTCCTTAAAAATTTCTGCTACATAAATTCAACCTGCTATAGCTCTGATTGCTCTCTAAATGTTTTCTTTTTTTAAACACAGAGAATGTCCTGGTTTATAGTTTCCTCTCTCTCCCCCATTGGCTGTTTCTCCCTCTGTCTGATCCTCCTCCTGTGTGCTTCTCCTTCACTGTCTCCCCCCTCTCTCTCTCTCTCTCTCTCTCTCTCTCTCTCTCTCTCTCTCTCCATCGTTCTTTCTCTTTCTGTAATCCACACTATTCTTATCAACAGAGATGAAACTCTCATGTAATCATGTCAAAGAGTACCTAATCTTTTCTGTTGTAAGCTCACCACCACCACCATCCCAGTTCCCCATCCCTGGGTTTTAATTTCATAAACGTTTCTTGGGAGAGGCATGTACAGATATAGGGGGCATGTGAAGGTATTGTCCTTGGGATAATTAAAATATGTCTGGGAATTTCTAGCCCTGAGAAGGAACATTGCTGGAAAAAGGTGGAGAAGGTTCAGAAGGGAAATGTTGGTGTTGGCCAGTGTTGCTGTGTGTGTTGGCAGTGTTGCTGTGTGTGTGTGTGTGTGTGTGTGTGTGTGTGTGTTGGCAGTGTTGTTGTTGCTGTGTGTTGGCAGTGTTGTTGCTGTGTGTGGCAGTGTGTGTTTGGCAGTGTTGTTGCTGTGTGTTGGCAGTGTTGCTGCTGTGTGTTGGGCAGTGTTGCTGCTGTGTGTTGGCAGTGTTGATGTGTGTGTGTTGGCAGTGTTGATGTGTGTGTGTTGGCAGTGTTGTTGCTGTGTGTGTTGACAGTGTTGTTGCTGTGTGTGTGTGTTGCTGTGTGTGTTGACAGTGTTGTTGCTGTGTGTGTTGCTGTGTGTGTTGGCAGTGTTGCTACTGTGTGTGTTGGCAGTGTTGTTATTGTGTGTGTTGGCAGTGTTGCTGCTGTGTGTGTTGCTGTGTGTGTTGGCAGTGTTGCTGCTGTGTGTGTTGGCAGTGTTGCTGTGTGTGTTGGCCAGTGTTGCTGTATGTGTTGGCCAGTGTTGCTGTGTGTGTTGGCCTGTGTTGCTGAGTGTGTTGGCCAGTGTTGCTGTGTGTGTTGGCCTGTGTTGCTGTGTGTGTTGGCAGTGTTTCTGTGTGTTGGCCAGTGTTGCTGTGTGTGTTGGCCTCTGTTGCTGTGTGTGTTGGCCAGTGTTGATGTGTGTGTTGGCCAGTGTTGATGTGTGTGTTGGCATTGTTGCTGTGTGTGTTTGGCCTGTGTTGATGTGTGTGTTGGCCAGTGTTGATGTGTGTGTTGGTCTGTGTTGATGTGTGTGTTGGCCAGTGTTGCTGTGTGTGTTGGCCTGTGTTGATGTGTGTGTGTTGGCCAGTGTTGATGTGTGTGTTGGCCAGTGTTGCTGTGTGTGTGTGGCCTGTGTTTGATGTGTGTGTCGGCAGTGTTGCTGTGTGTTGGCCAGTGTTGATGTGTGTGTTGGCCAGTGTTGATGTGTGTGTTGGCAGTGTTGCTGTGTGTGTTGGCCTGTGTTGATGTGTGTGTTGGCCAGTGTTGATGTGTGTGTTGGTCTGTGTTGATGTGTGTGTTGGCCAGTGTTGCTGTGTGTGTTGGCCTGTGTTGATGTGTGTGTTGGCCAGTGTTGATGTGTGTGTTGGCCAGTGTTGCTGTGTGTGTTGGGCCTGTGTTGATGTGTGTGTCGGCAGTGTTGCTGTGTGTGTGTGTTAGCCAGTGTTGCTGTGTGTGTCGGCCAGGTGTTGTCGTGTGCACTCGTGTCCTGACAGCAGTGTGGGTGTTTGTGTCGGACAGGTGTTCTCGTGTGCACATGCGTCCTGACAGCAGCACCATTCTGCTGATCGCCGGAATGTTCCAGAGCTTTGAGCTGAAGAAATCCAGTGTGGATGACTATGACACAGGTAGGTGGCTACCACACCCCTCTCCTTCCTTTTGTGTGTGTGTGTGTGTGTGGTGTGTGTGTGTGTGTGTGTGTGTGTGTGTGTGTGTGTGTGTGTGTGTGTGTGTGTGTGTGTGTGTGTGTGCATGCAGCAAGGCCAAGGAGACCTTGGAGATGATATTTTAGTGCAAGATCTCACCAGATATTAAGATCACATTCAGACAAGGAAGCTTGCAGTAGAGTGGGCAGATCCATTTGAGCAGAGACAAGAAAGACAGAGAGAGAGATTAAACAACCAGGTATAAAGTTTTCAAGATGAAAGTTCAGTGTCTTCTGATAAATGTATTTTTCCGTTGTACTTAAACTAGGTGCAGATAGATAGCTGAGTTTTTCAAAAGATGAGATGCCTGATTTTTCTTCCCCCTGTGATCTTCTGATAAATGTCAGTATTTTCGCATGTATGTGCTGTGGAATATATGAATTTTGTTCTACTTAAACATGCTAGTTATTTGCAGATAGATAGCTGAGTTTTAAAATGAGATGCCTGATTTTTCTTCCCCCTGTGGAAAGATCTGAAGGTCAATGATATTCATGTTTATGTCAGTACATGTGTATCGCATGTATGTGCTGTGGAATATATGAATTTGTGCAACTTGTATGTGTATCTGCAGTATGACCCATTTTAGCCGTTTTTGATTTTTGTAAGAAATGTTTCCACCCATTTCTTTGAGTTTTACTTCTGTATCTGTATTCAGACATCAACTTGGAGTATGAGGACAGTGAACTGTACAGTGCTTTCCGCGAGTTCTACCACGACGTGGTCCCTGAGTTCAAGTCTGTGGGGCGGGTGGTGAACGTGAAGGTGTGCTGCAATCATGAGCCCCACCTCCGGGGCAATGTCTACATTCAGTACAAACGGTGAGCTTTTGTACTGTTTGTTTTCCACAACACTGTAGTAGTATTATTGACCACAAAACAGTTTTGCCATTTAAGAAGGGAATTGTAAAAGCCTTAAGGATGAGCAAGTTATGACTGATGTTCTGGCATTTCTTTTGTTGAATGTGGTGCTGAGGGAATGATGTGACAAAGTGGTGTCAGTAAGCACACATTACCCACACTTGGTAGCAGGTTTGAGGCTGCTGATTTATATTTGTTTGCTAGCCTTTCATTGGCAAGATGATTTGAATTTGTGAAAGATGATACGTGCAAAGTTGAAAAGTTCTCCTGTATATTCACTGTAAAACGTATAGCCATTACATTACATAACTGATTTTTAGAAAAACATGAAACCATTAAAAAAAAAAAGTTTTGAAAATTGAAAAGACAGTGTCTTGGGGCATTGTCTATGCCGTGACTGCAGTGCCTTGAGGCATTGTCTATGCTGTGACTGCAGTGCCTTGAGGCATTGTCTATGCTGTGACTGCAGTGCCTTGTGGCAATGTTTTATGCCGTGACTGCAGTGCCTTGAGGCAATGTGTATGCCGTGACTGCAGTGCCTTGTGGCAGTGTGTATGCCAGGACTGCAGTGCCTTGAGGCATTGTCTATGCTGTGACTGCAGTGCCCTTGTGGCAGTGTGTATGCCATGACTGCAGTGCCTTGTGGCAATGTGTATGCCGTGACTGCAGTGCCTTGAGGCAATGTGTATGCCGTGACTGCAGTTTTATGATAACGGACACAGTGACAGGTCTCAGCATCTGTATGGACAGTGGGAACACTCCAGCCAGAAAATTATGATAATAATGAATGCTTATATAGCACCTTTTCTTGGCTAGAGTCCGGGCTCTACCAGCTGATCTAATTCGGTCCATGATAGCAATTACCCTTTACCATACAGTCCTTCGATGCTCATACAGTCTCACGCTGACATTTTCTTGTTCGTTAAAAAAATTGACATATAACCGTTTTTTTTTTTTTTTAAACATGTATATGAGTCAGTATCTGCTTATTTGTCTAACCGTTTCAGGGAGCGGGAGGCCCATGATGCCTTTGTCAAGTTCAACGCCCGATGGTATGCTGGTCATCAGTTGACTTGTGAATTTGTCAGCATTGCCAAATGGAAATCTGCCATCTGTGGTTAGTGCATGCTTCCATTGATATTTTTCTCTGTGTATATAATATGTGTTATGTTCAGTATTCATCATATTATAGCTCAGCCACACAGCACTCTTTCAGGGCGGTCACTTTCACTTTGAGGAAAGAAGTTGTGTTCTGAAGGAGACAAGCAACAAAGACGGCTGTCTACACACAGACAACTGTCTACACACAGACAACTGTCCACACACAGACAACTGTCTACATACAGACAAACTGTCCAAACTATCAACACTATTCATAACATGACAGCTAGACTAGCGACAGATTTACAGCTGAATTCATCGTCCCTAGAGTAAAGGGAAAGAAAAGCAGACAAAAACTGGAAGAAAGATAATGGTGTTATGAAACCAAAGAACACAGGAATGGAAGGGCTGTTTCTACTGTCTGCTGGTGTGGTGTTACTGCCAGAGTTTTCCCCCAGTCTTGCTGTGTGTCTCTCTCTCTTTGTTCTCCTGTACAACTGTTTCTGTCCCTCCCTCCCCTTCTTACCCCTTCCTGTTTCCTCCCTTTCATGCTTGCTGTCACTTCTCCTCTCACCTCCTTCCCACCCCACCTTCCCTCCCCTCTCCCGTCTTAAAACTCTGTAGATTACACACGTACATCCTTGTCCGCTGATCATTACTTCCACCAAACAAAGAAGGTTATGTTTTCAGTTAACTTCAGATGGTTTGTGACATTGGATAAGATTACATAAAAACTACAGAACAGATTGTAGCAAAACCTCTTGTCTTCTGTCTCCTTTAGATCTGTCTCCTTTACCGCTGTCTCGTACATCTCTGATCTGTGATTTTGTTGATTTGTGTATTTTATCTCTGGTCAGTCGTTGTCCTTTCCTTTCATTGTGTATTTTATCTCTGGTCAGTCGTTGTCCTTTCCTTTCATCTGTGCTCTTTCTGGCAAACTTCCTTTCTCTTTCTGTCTTTCATCCCGTGTCTTTTCTTCGCAGGTTTGTTTTTCGCCAAGCGATGCCCGAAAGGAAAAACATGCAACTTCCTGCACGTCTTCCGCAATCCTGGCAATGAATTCTGGGAGGCTGATCGAGATTTTGAGACTTCGTCCAGACATGACAGACGTGATATCACGCCAGTATGGCGTCCTCGCAGCGAGCATCGCAGTCGTCGCCACAGGAGTTCAAGGTCACGTTCCAGATCCGGTCAAGGACACGTGAATCATCAAGATCTTACAGTAGTCATAATAGGTGAGTCATTCTACACGATGCGCACAGGTGAAATATGACAGGGTTCGTCTCTGCTTCTTGAAACTCCTTGAATTCTGACTGGGAATTGCAAGACCTTGGAAACCTTTGAAAATCAATAAAATGTGGTTCTGTTGACCAAACCTCCTTGAAAACCTTTGAAAATCAAGCCATCAGCTCCAGAAATCTTTAATGTTGCAAAAAGAAATGGCAGTTTGATTTTTCTTCGTTCAGTTTAATGAAAACTATTTTAAAACAAATTTTTACAAACATCCTTGCGATCCTGGATCGTCTGCGATTTTACCAAGGGAGATAATTTGTAATGTCATCAAAAATTGATGCAGTTCCAAATTATCTCCCTTGGTTGAATCGCCGACAAGAATCCAGGATGCTTGTAAGAATTTTTTTTTAATGATTTTTCATCAACCTGAATGCAGAAAAAATCAAACTGCCATTTTTTTTTTTTTAATTTTTATGCAAGTAGTGTAGACAGGTGGTATGAAAATTTAACCATTTTCTTTCAAAAATTGTGTGTTTTGTGTTCAAAGAAAGTCTGTTGAAGCCGTCTGTGGTGTTCATTTTGGTCTGTTTCACATTTTTCTTGGTGAAAAATGACTTTATTTGAAGGAGATGTGTGTGAAAAATTGGTTAACTTCTTTATTTTCAAACGCCGTTTTCTCCAAATCACTTTTTTCAACAATGGTTGATGTGCAAGGAGTACAATATCTCCGGATCCAGACTAGCTAGCTTGATGATTTTTTTTCTTTTGGTCAGAAATGATTTCTGCATGCAATTATATTTCATTTATAAGTCAAAAACAGCACGTATTATTTGCTACTGGAATAATTCCAAAGCAATGAAACGCGAAGCCTGATGGCCACCATATGGAAAAAAAAAAAATTATTGAAAAAAAAAGCAGTTTAGATATATAAAAATTTTTAATTGCATTACTTTAGCTCAGCAAAACAGTATATAAAAATCCTTTTGTCAATGCATTTACTATAGCTCAGCAAAACAAGAAAAGTCATGTTTCAAGTGCCTAACATGTCTGCTATGATACAAATACAGTTCTTGTAATGAAACCTTTTTTTTTCTGTTTTCATAACTTTGCCCCCATTTGTGGTCCCAGGATCACATGAGCTTTGAAATTGCCCAAATATGTTTTTCCTTTTTTTTTTTTTTTTTTTTTAATAAGCAATAGAAAACAAATGAAGTTTTAGAAGAACAATGGTTGAATTTTCGTGCCACCTCTTGCCTTGAAATAAAATAAACACTCCTTGAAACCTTGAATTTTGTTCTGGGGAGTCTGTGAGAACCCTGTATGAGAGTCTTTACAGACCCAGCATTGTAATAGATTGTATTGATATCAGTTGAAATTATATTCTTGCATATTGTCTAGACAAGCATGTTATTAGCATTTCTGAATGTTGGCAGTACCATTGTTAATAAGTTGTGTACACTTTGCTTTTTTTGAAAAAGTTTTCTTGTCGGTGGGTTTGGTGTGTTTGAGAATGAGGTGGTGACTGCAGACAGAAATTGGAGCAAACTTGAAATAAAGAAAAATGGCTTTGCTGGCAAACGAAAGAAACACATTACAAGACTCTTTCTTTGCTTACGGGGTGGGGAGGGAACAGAGAGGGTCAAGGGACTGTACTGTGGGGCACCACAAGTCCCTGCAGGCTACAAGCATTCTGACAGTCTACTTCGGTGTATTTAATTGAGGATGATGTGTCATTTGCAGTGTACTGTTTCGAAGAACTCTGTACATATTGCACCTAAAGTCAATAGATGCGCAGGTCTGCAGGATTTTTTCTGTAAACTTTTTCTTTTCAAGCCTGTTTCTTTGTCAGGTATGGGTTTGCTCACCTCTGTTTTCTTCACTTTTTTTTTTTTTTTTTTTAAACAAAAATTCATTCAACATTATTTGTGCTACACAGGTCAACCAGGGACAGATCCAAGTCACCTGTGTCAAGGTCGCGCTCTAGAAGAAAGTCTCCAGAGAGGTCACCCCCAGAATCCGGCAAAAGACGGAAACACCGCTCCACAGCGCTCTCCACATCGGGATCGCGCTCGCTCCAGCGCCCTCGGCTCCAGTCCGCCCGTCATACAACGGCAGCAGAGACTCTAAACGAAAGAGATCCTGGCTGTCCAGGTCTAGATCCCCTTCCAGGAACTGTTCAAAGGAGAGAGACAGTACATCCAACAGAAAACGTAGCAGGTCCCGATCCTCCTCCTCAGAGGGTAAAGGAACTGAAAAGAAGCACAAAAAACACAAGCACAAGAAATCCAAAAAGTCCAGCAAGAAAAAGAAGGACAAACGTGCAGGTTCCGCCAGTCGACATCTGGGTGTCGGTGCCTCACCCTGACGACAGTGAGGAAGATGTACACCAGATGGGGAACGGGGACCTCAAGGAGGAAGGGGCAGCAGAACATTCTGGTGGCTGGGAAACAGATGCAGAAAAGGGTGAAGTTGTGAATGGAGTAGGATGTGAACAGGAGGCAAATCTCTAAAGATAAACACGGCTTTCATTGATTTAAAATTTTTTTTTCTATTTTGTGAGTTAATTTCAAGTTGGGAGTTTCTGCTTCCAGCTACTGGTAAGTAAAGTTATGCCAACTGGTTCAGATACTGAATCTTAAAATCCAACTAAACATGGAGCTGAAGCATGTACTATGCTGAAGGTGTGCCATCTACTTTACTCTTCTCTCTGACAAGAACTTATTGTTGTGAAATGTCATTCTCATCTCATGGATTTGACTTTTTTTCTTTCTCCTGTACTCATTTTGTTTACCTGCGGTCCCTGCACAGTCTAGTCTCATTGCTTAGCAGGTGTGATGCAGTGTGTATGGAGCAGCCTGCGTGCCGTGACACCTTCATGGTGATGCTAAACTGAAGTGAAATTCAGCAAGATCAGGTGTATGTGAATATTGGTCATCCAATGACTGTTCTCTGGGTGTTCACTTAAACTAGTTGCTGGCGTAGAATGAATGGAACAGACAAAAGTGTGGCCAGGGAAACCATAGCATACCATGATTCTGACCATTCTTAACAGCACTGTTCTTGGATCAGTGTTTTAAGCCAGGAGCATGAGAACGTGGAAACAAAATGAGGGTGCTGGGAATAAGAGAGCACAGAATTGTGTGACCCCAGACAGTGGCATCCAACAGAATACAGATCGTTTAGTATAACTGGCAAAATGACTGACAGTGGAGTGGAGATTAACTGTGTTTATTGCCATACAGCCTGATGGTGGAGTGGTGGTTTACTGTGTTCATTGCTATTCACATAGCTGCCAACCTATTGGAACAGAAATTCCTGTGAGAAGGCGGGGGCTGGGGGCCGCAGTAGGCCCGTGGTGGGGTGCAGGGGCAACACCCCTGCTGGGGGTCTGGGGGCAACGCCCCCAGAAGCTGACGGATACATGCACATTTGGAGGTAAAAAATGAGCTTTTCTGGGGTCAAAAAGGGGATATTTCTTCCATCTCATGCTAGAATTAGACATGAACAGTACTAACAGCAAAGCATACAGCTTACAAATATTACAGTCATCACACATTACTCAACATTAGAAAGCACTTCAACTTACCACTTCAGTCCAACAAGTAAACTGTGGCTTGACAGGTTACACAGAAGTCTCCAGACTAATGTCCATTTATGTTGCTCTTTGCTCCTAGATTATCTAGCTACAATGATAGATTCTTTGGAAGTCTTGGTTTTTCAGTCTGTACACAATGGATACCACCAATATTGCAATTTTCTTGTTCCATCCTGCCTGGATATCTGGATACCTGATTCTCTATAGTCTTGTAACAGCAAACTGAATTCTATCAAGATGTTGGTAATGGGAGGCGAGCGTTTTCACAAGATGCGAAGTCTTTGTTTTGCCCGAGGCAAATTTTGCAGCTTCATCTGACCCTGGGAACATGGCTTTGAAAAGTCGGCCCGCATGATCTGATGCAGCAATGGGGATGTTGTGTTCCAGCAAGTAGGAAGTGAACAAGAGCTGTAAAACAAATATATGCAGTCAGTAAATCAAATTCCACAGACAAGCTTTAAAGACAGCTGATCCATGCACACAACCACACATGGGGGGGGGGGGGGGTGGGGGGGCGGAGAATGCATATGTTAAGACTTCTACAAGTATAACACCTTGCTGGTGTAGCCAATCATAAAATCCATACAAAAAATATTTAGATGGTAAAAAAAAGTGAACAGAATAAATAATTCCAACCATCAACAAGTGTATTACAACATTGGCTGTTGTTTACCAGTTTAAATGAAAGGAGGAAAATAAAATATTTCTAAAATTGAAAGAGACTGAGAGAGAGTGAGAGAGAGTTGGTCTCCAAAAAATAAATTTTGACATCAAGTCATCAGTAGGTCCATGCTTTTTTTTTTTTTTTTTTTTAATCTGTGCAAACTCTCAGCCGAGTTCCCAGCAATGAAGCAACAAGCAAAAAAATAGCTACTGCATAAATCCATCACTTACCTCTGCCTTAATGGTGCTTGTGTCCAATCCGTTTGAAAATCGCGAGGTGATTTTCGGCGTCTTTGCAACTGCGTCAGATTGCGCGCATTCCTCTTGTGCTTGGCAGAAGAGGCATGAAGCTCAATGTCTCTTTTTCCCACTAGGTGAGATGTTGATGTCAGTACGGCATTCTTTACAAAACGCAGGGTACTCATCTCTCTTGGACGCATCAATGAAGGCGTAGTCGACTTTGTATCGCGGCAAAAACTTGACTTTTGCTTTTTTTTTTTTCGAGTCCATGTGGCACTGCTATCCTGACGCCATTTCGCGAGGACTGAAGTACCGGGCGGAAGTCACTTTGTTTCGGTAAACCGAAGTGTCTTTTACCGACACCTTGCGAAAAAATTACCGAAACGTGAAGTGATTTTTGATTTTTCATTTCGGGGAAAAACAGACAACTTTCGGGATTTCCTGTCAGATTTTCATTTTCGCGAGTTCCCCGAAATTTTTCGGGAGGGTTGGCAGCTATGTATTCAGTAATACTTGGTTTTGGCGTGTCTGAAGATGCAGTTCTTTTTTCTGTTCATGGCTTGATATGCTGTCAGCCTATTGACTGCCAGAGAACAGTTACTCTTCAGTATTCCAGTGTGCCAGAGCAAAAGCTGCATTTCTGTTCGATCCTTCTGCGGTGAACACAGCTCACAGACAGACAACAAAAACAGGCTGGTCGTCAAGTAGTATAGATAGAACTGAGATGAAAACTTTGATGTGTATGTCATTAGTCCTGAATACAGTCTGTGACTGAAACGTTGAAGATGTTTGCTCTTTTTTTTTTTTTTTTTTTTTGCTTTTTCAATGTTCAAATCTTCTGAGCATCCTCAAAGATGGTTTGTGTCGCTGTTTTCATTATTTTGCACACTGTGAACCTCCTGAGTGAAGGAGAAGCTTGCACTGTGCCTCCTGTGTTAGATAACCACATATATATATATATATATATATATATATATATATATATATATGTATGTATATGTATATTGAACTAGCCCTGAAGAGTGTCGGCACTGCCCATGTTGTGCGTGCTAGTCTGTAGAGAGTTGGATAACTGGCCCTTGACCCAGCCTTGAAGAGTGTCGGCACTGCACATGTTGTGTGTGCCAATCTGTAGAGAGTTGGATAACTGGCCCTTGACCCAGCCCTGAAGACTGTCAGCACTGCCCACATTGTGTGTGTGCTAGTCTTTAGAGAGTTGAATGACTGGTGCTTGACCAAGGCTGACAAGAGGGGTGGGGGGGGGTACTTCGTCTTGGTGACAAAAAAAGCAGGATCCAGTCGTGCTGCATTTGGGTCTCCTAGCTCAGATATGGTTACAGTGAGTCTGTCAGATGTCTATTGGAGTGTTTTTGAAGCTTCCCAGCAGCAGCTGGTTGAGCAACATAATGACAGAACGGACACGCATGAGACACGCATGGAGGCAGATATTAGATAAACAGTACAACAACTGCTACTATATGTGACATGTAGCCTGGTAGTCATGGGGCTCAGTATTCGGTGAGGAATGTTACTACAGATGTCTACTCCTGTTTTCTTTTCAGTCCCTGTATCACACTTTTAGAAATACAGTTGTAAGGGTAGAATTAAGCAAGCATATTGTTTGATTCACACTTATGGTCTCATATGAAAGATACGTGAGCAACAAGATTCACAGTGTGGCATGTCACACAAGCGGTTCCAAGTTGACAGAACTCGAGCACAGGAGGACAACAGTAGAAAGTGTTCAATGTTTTTCTTTGTAATAGACGAGTGACAAGATTCTTTAATGGCCAAGTTAAGTGATCCTTAAATGCCCACATGCTGCAAAGAATTTTTTTTTTTTTGGCGTTACTTCATATTTTTGCGTCATGCACCTCATTGTAATGAGTTATATTTTACATTGGTAATTTTTATGTCGTGTTCTGATGGAAAGTAGCATAAAGAAAAATGCCAGGTTTTCTATGGCATAGAGCCCTTTTTTTTTTGTACATCACATTCCTTAGAAAGAGCCTAGTTTTGTGTGCAGCATTAAAGAATGAGTTCTTTTCTTTTCCCTTTGAAAGGTGTTTGTCAAGTTGAAGTTTATATAATCTTGTGCTCGCATGTTTAATATAGACAACAGTATCACAGCATACAAAGACAGAGTCGTCAAAAAAGATCAAGTGGTGTTTGGAAAATGTTGCATACACTAAGGAAGTTATTAGTTTTCCAGTAATTGTAAAGCAGGGAAGATGTGCTTCTTGCTTGCTGGGCTAAATCATTTTCTGAATGGTGTATTGATTGTTGACACGAGTGATTTTGTTGATTCCAAGATTAAAGAAGAAAGTAAACAAAATTCCACAAGTATTTCATTGCTTTCAGTATTTTTTTAGATTTTCTTCTTTCCTAAGTCCTCCATCTGTTCCATATTTCATGCTCAACACAATCATTTGCAGGCAAACATGCACACATTATATTATATATATATATATACACACTCCCAAGCTTTCAAGACTTGAGCAACGCTGGGGTATATATACCATTACATGAAGCACCCTCAAACAGCATCATGGAACTGCACCCAAACTTGATTGCTCAGGTATCAAAACTTGTTTTGATTCAAGTGATATTCAAACTATGATATCTGTTAGTAAGCTGTGTGTCTTGTGTCCAGTGCAGTTTGTCTTTGTCACTGGACTTACAGGTCCACACTGGTCTGACCTCCACGTTCGGCACAGTGACTGTTACCATACTGGGCAGATCAAGACTGAATCACTTGACGTCTTATAAGTCACATTTTTGTATGTTGCCACATGGCCAAGCTAAGCGACGCCAGGATTTGAAGATGATCAAATCATCTTGCCATTGGCATTCATATATACTGATATAGATAATAAGATTAATATTGCCATGTTTTCAATCGACTGGAATGACTTAGTTGGTGGAAGACTGAAGATTTTTAAGTTCATTGTTCAATCATGGATACAGATCATTTCTTGGATTTTGCAGCAGGAAATGAGAGACGGGGGGGGGGGGAAAATTTCAAAACATAAAAAGGAGAGGGGGGGGAACAGGCGGGTGATTGGGAGGGGTGGGGAGGGTGGCAGGAGGCGTGACTGAGGAGAGGGTGATTAAGGGAAGGGGAGGGGGGGAGAAAGGAAAGGAAGATAGACCGGGGTGGGGAGGGAGAAGAAGGGGGTGAGTGGGCAGGGAAAGAAGAGAGTTAATACTAGACAGGGGGGGGGGGATAGGGGAGAAAGGAGGGTGGGTGGGTAGACAGCTAGTAGTAAATATGTTAAGTACCCCATCAGACCATTCAATATTTAGACAGCTAGTAATTATTATGTCAAGTACCCCATCAGACCATTCAATATTTAGACAGCTAGCAAATTTTACATATGTCAAGTACCCATCAGATCATTCAATATCTAGACAGCTAGTAATTATATATGTCAAATGGGTAGACAGTAATCACATATGTTCAGATCATTTGGTGGGTAGATGGCTAGTAATTACATAAGTTAAGTGACCCATCAGATCGGCCTAGACCTGTCGGGCAGTTAGGGCAAAACACCTCGGGAAGATCTAAAGGTTTAGAGGTAATTCACTCCAGAGATGACACAGACAGACCCCTGCTTCATGACAATAATGCGCGTGTCCTGCCCACTGCTTTCAAATAACACAGACAGGCAACTGCTTCATGACAACAATGCGCGTGTCGTGCCCGCTGCTTTCAAATGACACAGACAGGCAACTGCTTCATGACAATAATGCGTTGTCCTGCCCACTGCTTTCAAATGACACAGACAGGCTGCTGCTCCATGACAATAATGCGCGTGTCCTGCCCACTGCTTTCTAATGACACAGACAGGCTGCTGCTCCATGACAATAATGCATGCGTCCTGCTCACTGCTTTCAAATGACACAGACAGGGCTGCTGCCATGACAATAATGCGCGTGTCCTGCCCACTGCTTTCTAATGACACAGACAGGCTGCTGCTCCATGACAATAATGCATGCGTCCTGCCCACTGCTTTCAAATGACACAGACAGGCTGCTGCTCCATGACAGTAATGCATGTGTCCTGCCTTCTGCTTTCTAATGACACAGACAGGCTGCTGCTCCATGACAGTAATGCATGCGTCCTGCCCACTGCTTTCAAATGACACAGACAGGCTGCTGTTCCATGACAATAATGCGCGTGTCCTGCCCACTGCTTTCTAATGACACAGACAGGCTGCTGCTCCATGACAGTAATGCATGCATCCTGCCCACTGCTTTCAAATGACACAGACAGGCTGCTGCTCCATGACAATAATGCGTGCGTCCTGCCCACTGCTTTCAAATGACACAGACAGGCTGCTGCTCCATGACAGTAATGCATGTGTCGTGCCCATTGCTTTCGCCATCCACTAACAGTACCAGGCAGGAAATGTGATCAACCGGTCAGATTTCTGGTCAGAATTGACAGCGTGCCAGCACTACTATGCTATGAATTGTTTGATATATACTTGTGTAAAGTATTGTTTTTCTTTGGTGACAGAACTCTGATTTCTCATTTTTAATGTGATGATGTCCTTGATGTGGTCATACATGTTGAAACAAACCCACAGGCTAAAGAAGAGTTTTAAAAAAAAAAAAAAAAACAAGAAACAAAAAAAGACTTTAGCATTCATGTTTGATCCGACGATCCTGGGCCCAAGGCCTCACATCATGGGCATGTGATTTGGTTGAATGCATGGATGTAGATTTGAGAAGGAATGATCCAACTGGTACTTAAAGCTCTACCAAGTGATGAATATCTCTCACGTGGCATGACAAAAAGAAAACAACATCTCAGTAATCAAAAATATTTATTTTATAAAAGGTGGGCAATAACAGTCTTTTCTTCTATGTGTTTGTTTCATACAAAAAAAAAAAAAAAAAAGAACGAAACAAAAAGGCAGCCAAAGAAGGAAAGAACTGCCTTTCCAAAAAATGAGCTAATTTGACGAGACCAATTCTGAAGGCATGTAAGAACAGGGGACATCACAAGACTAGATTCATTCTGACTAAATATTTCATACACAAGGAAAAAAACTCACACACACACACACACACACACACACAAAATAAAAAAGTAAATCAGCTATTGAAGAGCAGTCACTTACGTGAGATTGCTGACAAAGACAAATTGTGAGCTTGTATGAATAATCAATTTTTCGGAGTCTGATTGTCGTTTCTAGTTTTAAGAGTTTTGGCAAGTGTGACGCTCTCAATTACATATCAACAGACACCAAGTTCTAATACCGTAATACCATGTATTACTATTTTTTAAAAGATATTTTCTATGCTAATAGGTAGACCCAACAGTTTTTTCAAGAAAAGATTTTTTTTATATGTAAATACTTAAATCATTTTTCATGTTCAAAAAAAAAAAAAAAAGGGAAAAAAAAATGTCAATAAAAAGGATGAGGACACATGATCAGTACCATGTTGTCGTAAAGACATATTTTGAATTGTTGGTGGTTGTCCTAACTCAGACTGGAAGCTGGCACCAATAAGTATTTGTGCCAGTCTGACCATAATATAAATCAGACGAAAAAGAAAAAAAAATGCTTCATAAAACGGTGTTATGATATTCCTAAAAAAAAAAAAAAGCAAAAAACTATGTAATATTGGGAAGTGATTATTCATACATGTACTCTTGCAAATCTGACAGAGAGATGGACAAATGGCATCTGAAGAAAACACTGTGAAAAGCATGGCAAGAGGTCAATGTTGGGACAAGGCATTTGACCCGAAATGACTGCAGAAATCACAGAAAGATCCAAGACAACCCTGCCAAAATACTGTAGACTTTTTGCCAGTCAATCAGTCAGATGAAAACACATTACTATCAATGTTTTTGATGTTGTTTGTCCAGGCTAGAGAGAAGACCAGCAGGTCAAAAAGCATTGTCTGTCTGTTCCTTTCATTGATGATTCAGTCACTCTGAATTAACTCTTTAAGTTCAAGACTAGAAAAAAAAAAAACACACACACAAATCATTGCAATAGATAACTTTTTTCTTTCTTTCTGTGTACGCAGACTGATACTCCTGCGGACACTGCCTGTATAGACAGGCAGTGGAATTTTGTGTGTATGACCGTTTTTATCCCGCCATTAAGGCAGCCACACTCCATCTTTGGGGAAGGTGAATGCTATGTGTAATGTGTCATCCATACCCACGACCGAATTGACCTTCTCTTCCGAAAGTTGGTGATGGGATTTTACGTGTGTGCAAGATGATGTGCGTGCGTTCACCTATGGAACCTCGGTTTATAGTCTCATTCGAAGGACTGTATGGTGAATGGAGTCGGAACCAATATTAACTCCGAGGGAAAAATCCCCCTGTACTGAAATTCGAACCCGCAACCCCAGGATCATGAGTCTGGCGCATTACCAACTGAGCTATTCCAGCCCCCGAAAGATAACTATAACACTTAATTCTATAATCGTAGAAAAATAATTCATATAGCTGCCAGCCATCTGCAGTTGAAATCCCAGATATGGGCACATGAGGGAAGTTTTGGCTTTTGACCTCACTATATTACCACCAGATTTGAAGTACTTGAACTGAGCAATGTACAAGGATACATATCGTAGTCAAAGGCATTTACTCAACATTCGCTGGTCTGTTATCATACCATTTTATGCCATGTTCCAAAATTAACACACACACTCAAAATTAAATTCAGTAAATTTTCTTTCTTCTTTCTGGAGTAACATCACCAAAAGATTTTTTTTTTTTTTTTCAAAGTTTGGAAGATCAGGCAGCTAGAGACTTGTCCGTGTTTGCATGTAAACAATGCTGGACAATCCAAATTAACTATGCCATGTGACAAGTGAAGCCTTTTTTTTCTTTCCGATTACCTTGCTACTCGGTGCTTTTTCTTCTTGCCTATTGACAGCATTGTGCTTATTTCCATACAAGCATGCCCGCATGCACACACATGCACACGTGTGTGTGCGCGCACATGCACCTACGCATGCACACATGCACGCACGCATGCACGCACACACACATTCTTATCCAATAAAGTCTATGACACAAATGATAAAAATCCTGATTAGTTTCAACTCTCAACCTTTACACCCACCCCCTTCATCCCTGAAATAATTCATAAATGAAAAAAAAAAGTTCATTTATTTTAGTTTTGATATAATTTGTTGAATCCATTTGTGCTAGATTTGTGTGTCAAGTTAACAACAGTTTACACATCTGTTGTTGTTATTAAAATATATCAAACAACTATTGCAGTTTAGTGGAGTTGGTGTTCAGTCTTAAGCAAATCCACAAAAACTGTTCAAAGTATCTTTTTTGGTTGCGAAAGTTCCAACAGAATAAATCCCAGCTATCACATGCATTCCACACTCGTACATGCAGAGGGCCAGTATTGACCCAATTCAACGACACACACATCATGAATAAGCAGATGGGTATGTTCTAGCTAAAATGGGACAAACCAAAATTTTGTGTGTTCCCAACAACAGGATTATTTTGCTATTCTGAATGTTTTTGTTCTGACTCATCTTCTGTGTCATTCCGTTGTCACAATCCTTCCGCGGCTCGTTCCAGCTCCCCCACAACAGTGGCACCCTCTCTCGTCCCAGCATTGGTAGTCCACAGGAAGCAGTCGGTGTCAATTCAACGCAACGCAACCCGCCTGAGGAGACCGTGAACTACTACCAAGTCACTTCACTGGTGTTCAGCAGTGTCTAATGAGAAAGAGCATTTGAAGGACACTGCCTATTTAACCTCCAACTGATGACATAATTGTGGAGATGCTAACTAGATATTTTTGTTGATGCAAAATATTGGTAATCTGAGAAGAAAAACGTCAGTTCCTTTGATTCTAACTAATGTGTTCTGAAAGCTGTATGCGTGTGTGTGTGTGTGTACCCACCAGCACAGAGGTTGAAAGAGATCACGATAGGTATAACGACAATGATATCCATTTTTGGTCAATTTATGCGAGTATGTGTGTGTGTGTGTGTGTGTGTGTGTGTGTGTGTGTGTGTGTGTGTGTGTGCGTGTGTGTGTGGTCACATGAAGAGAGAAATGTCAACATAATGGTTGTATCCTGAACTGACATTATAAACATGATTCACAATAATTATCTGTAAAAAGAAAAAAAAATGAAAATGATTGCTTGCCATACTGAACTTCTTTCTGAACACAATGAAACGTGATCAGTTGGAACATGTATTTATCTATTCATATCAATACACATCTATACATACACGTCCTGGGGGAATGAGGTTTCAGCAAGCTTATGCACATTGTTTAGATTCCTAGGCAAGGAAAAAAAAAATTGTTTTTTTATGGGTTCTTTCTTTATGGGTATTACCATTACATTAATACAACAAAGAGAACAAAACAACACAAACACACAGTGGTTTACCTGCTTAACAATACTGTTTACATAAGTCGAGGATCAATTTAAGTATGGTAGACTTTGTGAGTCAAAAGTTGATATATTGCGCAAATAATAATAAAGAATTGATCCCATATTCTGCCACTCACTCAACACCTCAAGGCAATCCATGTGCTGTGCTGCTTAAAAAACTTCGATCTCTCCTCCACTTTCCTCACCACCCCTTCATCTTAGATCTTTTCTGACAGGGCCATCTCCACTTGTGTTCACACAGTTCTTTCTATCAAAACCAAGGAAGTTTACAGGAATCGTGTAGCTGGGTATATATACTTGGAGACGATGATGAAAAACACAAGTCAAAATTTAAACAGTCTAGTTTCAAATTCAGCTTGTTGCATATAAAATCTGCTTGATCTACTTCATCTTGAATCCAAAGAAAGTGAATGATGACTTGAAGGACCAAAGGTCAAAGCGATTATCTTGATATACTTGGAGACTACAATGAAAAACAAAGTAAAAAAAAAATTAAACATTCTAGTTTCAAATTCAGCTTGCTTGTGTTTAAAATCTGATTGATCTACTTCATCTTGGATACAAAGTGAACGATGACTTAAAGGACCAAAGGTCAAAACGATATCTTTTTTCACTTCCGTTCAGCCAGAATTTTTTACCTCATGCATGAAAAATAGTAATGGCCTCTGATTCACACAGGAAGAGATGCAAATTTTTCATTATCCATCCTGACATGTCTCTAGCCATAAATGTCCTTGAGAGTGAAAATTAGAATTAGAGAAATAGAGGCTTGTATTTATGGTGTGTGTGAAAAAAAGTACATAACTAGGATGGACTGCCTTTCTCATCTCATGCTGTTCAAAATAGCATTTACCCCCTTAGCTTTAAATAAAAGATGATAATGAAAGAAAAGAAGTTGAATCCTTCTGGGTAGTTTAAGCTCTCTCTTTTTCATCGTGTTTTCTTACTCTTCATAATTACACTATGATACAGCTCAGGTTACATGATTCACAGAATACTTGATAATCGTATGGTTGGTCGATGCTTGTCAGAGCATTTATCTTTCACCTGGATCTAATAGAAACATTTTGGTTCAATATTTTCCTACCCTTACAGATCAGGGAAGGGAATGTAGGAATTTCATGCATAAGCAAAGTAACAATTTCTTAGATGTTGCATGAAAACATGATGTTGCCAGGACTTCAAAACTACCCTACTGTAATTGTATGGATCGCGAGCACTCAGAATCTCAAAGTGAGAAGACAGACCCAAAAAGCTTGTTCCTGTTAGCTGACACTCTGAGGTCAGAGTGATGGGGGTGGGTATTAGAAGTTTAGGATCCCTAGTGGCTGATGGCCATCCTTCACATATATGTCTGAATGTTCACTTACACACTCTTGCACCACATGATTTGAATTGACTGAAGACAAGAGACAAAATCAGTGGGATGAAGAAAGTTGGGCAAGGGCAGGAGGTGGGAGCTGGGAAAGACTTGGAAGCGGGGGGGGGGGGGGGGGGGGGGGGGCAAGATTGGATTGGAGAGGCCTCCAGGAGAACCAACATTTTAAAACACTTTGGTGGATTTGTGCAACAAGTCGATGTACAGGCACAAGAAGAGAAGGCAATCAGGGGAGGTGACCTGGTGCTGGCCCGTGCCTCATCAGCAGGGCTAGAAGGAAGGTGAGGACAGGTAGTTGCCCACGGCCAGCCCCATCTCCTCCAGGATGCTCTTGGGCTCATCAGTGTCCTGCAGTGTGGTTTAAGGGAAAGAAAAATCAGAGAGTGGTTAGTGGGAATTTCTTTCATGCAACAATTAAAGGTTACTGATCCTCAGAATTATTCAGCAATTGACCTGGGCTGTCTCTCTCTCTCTCTCTCTCTCACACACACACACACACACACACACACACACACACACACACACCACACACTGTCTATGCCAACAGAATGATACATAGGCAGGAAACCAGAAGGATTTGTATATATGAATGAGAGTGTGTAGGTGTGGTGTATGTGTATATGAGTGATATATGGCAGGGTTACATCAGACCAAAACGTGGGGGGTTGGGAGAGAGGGGGGTCTTGAAGGGGTCAGTGTTTCATAAACACTGACTGCTCCCTTTACCGACAACCCAAGGGATCCATCAAGTTCTCTCTGTGATATGAACTATTTGAAGCATGCAAGGCCTTGTGGGTTGGGCGTTCAGATTCTTGTTCCAACGTCCAGGGTTTAACGTCTGCATGAGGCAGCTAAGTTGGAAAAGATTTTCTTCAGAGTTAATATCAGCACGGACACACAAGTCCCTCCTGGTCTTTCAGATGAACCTGAGAACAAAGGGCAGACCTGGCCAACAACATTGCCCACCTGTACCGGGCAGGCCTGGCCCCAAACAACATTGCCCACCTGCACCGGGCAGTCCTGGCCAACAACATTGCCCACCTGTACCGGCAGACCTGGCCAACAACATTGCCAACCTGTACTGGGCAGTCCTGGCCAACAACATTGCCCACCTGCACTGGGCAGTCCCAGGAGGGCAGTCCTGGCCAACAACATTGCCCACCTGCACTGGGCAGTCCAGGAGGGCAGTCCTGGCCAAACAACATTGCCCACCTGCACTGGGGCAGTCCCAGGAGGGCAGTCCTGGCCAATAACATTGCCCACCTGCACTGGGCAGTCCTGGCCAATAACATTGTCCACCTGCACTGGGCAGTCCTGGCCAACAACATTGCCCACCTGCACTGGACTATCCCAGGAGGGCAGTCCTGGCCAATAACATTGCCCACCTGCACTGGGCAGTCCTGGCCAACAACATTGCCCACCTGCACTGGGCAGTCCCCATCCCTGATCTCAATCTGATAGAAAGGAAATGGGACAGGCTTAGACGAGCTGCCTATGGCATGCCCACGTAGAGTGGCCACCTCATTCCCTGATCTCAATCCTGTGGAATAGACATGGGGCAGGCTTAGACCAACTGTTTATGGCATAACTGCACATTCCCAGACCTTGGTTGCCCTTGAGAGCATGCTCAGAGCTCAGTGGAGAGAGAGGTCCCAGAACACAGCCCAACAGGCTGATTGCTTCCATGCTGAGGTGTATCCAGGCCTGCTTTCAGGCCATCGGAGGTCACACCAGCGGTGTAAGCCAAAAAAAAAAACAAACAAACAAAAAAATGTACTGAATAGTGCTTACCTTCAAATTATTATTTCTGATGTTGACCTTTGTAGTGATTAATTTGACCCCTTACTCCTTGGCCTGTCATTATTTGGGGGATGAAATTCATGAGGCATGCGATTCCCTCACTTGTGAAAGATAAAATGTTGAAAATGAAACTAAAAACACAGAATGTGTCTTTTCCAGAATCTGATGGATTTCAAATCTGGTTGCTTGACATTTTGTGAACAGTATATTCACAGTATCACAAGAGAAGACCTCAGTCCAGTGGCCCCTCAAGTCAACAGGGGAAGCTCTGGCAATGGGGAAGACAGACTGTCCTGGAATCTTCTGCAGAGGGTGCACTGAACAATGTCATATTTGAAATAAATCAATATCTGAGGACAGTGTGTGGTAGTCCACATTCATTCTTTCTTTAATTTGAAAATGGCTTGGCAAAAATTTGTTAAGGAAGATAATTATGTTGGAGGAAGGAGGGGGTGGAGGGGGTGCATAAACAGACAGATATGTAGATACATGAGTGTGGGAAATAAGAGTGAGCAACCACTTCTTCCAACATTATGAATGATTTAGCAAAGATGCCGGTGTGTGTGTGTGTGTGTGTGTGTGTGTGTGGTGTGTGTGGTGTGGTGAAGTGTGTGTGTGTGTGTGTGTGTGTGTTGTGTGTGTTGTGTATGTGTGTGTGTGTGTGTGTGGGTGTGTGTGTGTGTGTGTGAAGTGTGTGTGTGTGTGTGTGTGTGTGTGTGTGTGTGTGTGTGTGTGTGTGTGAAGTGTGAAGTGTGTGTGTGTGTGTGTGTGTGTGTGTGTGTATGTGTGTGTGTGTGTGTGTGTGTACGCGCGCGCTAGTGTTTGTGCATGCGAATGCGTGCGTGCGTGCGTGCGTGCGTGCGTGCGTGCGTGTGTGTGTGTGTGTGCGTGCATGCGTGCGTGAGTGCTTGCATGTGTGCGTGCGTGCGTGCGTGCGTGCGTGCGTAGTGTGTGTGTGTGTGTGTGTGTAACAACACTATTAAGAGAAGTTACCACCTATTTACATAATATATGCTTGCAAACATTAGGCAAATTTAACCAGCATCAAATCATGACTTGAAAACATTAACTTACAAGATTTGTTTGTTTGTTTGCTTGTTTCTGTTTGTCATTAAATCATACACAAACATCCATTTAAATTTGTTACAACACATTCAGAATAACATGACTTCAGTGTAAACTTTGCACCAACTGTAAATAATGACTGACAAACAGTTTGCCATCAAATTGCACAAAATTGTCAAGTGTATACAAACATTATCAATCATCAATTGTGCATATTTAACATTATCAATAATCAATCATACATATTGATCATTTAACATTTAGATAGAAAAAACTAACTTTTGTTTGCATACATAAGTGAATCCTTGTTTGTAAGAAGGAGTGTGTGCGTGTGTGTGTGTGTGTGTGTGTGGTGTGTGTGTGTGTGTGTGTGTGTGTTGTTTGTGTGTGTGTCATATCATACTGATGATGGACAGACCTTAAATGCAGGATATAAGGACACACACAATATGACTTACCTGCTGGCAGTTCCACCATGGTCACATTGTTTCAATGAGCATACATGTGCATGGGTGTATGTGTGTGTTGATGATATGGCCGTCAGCTCACAGACCTATGTTTCGTTCATGGGCATTAACAGGTAATGAATAGCATTTGTTGTCTGTAGTGCATGCATTTTATGAAAACATGTCCTTAAAGAGTAGACGGCTGATATGTGTGTGTGTGTGGTGTGTGTGTGTGTGTGTGTGTGTGTGTGTGCGTCTCTGCTAGCACCTTCCATGATGCAATCTTTACTTCAGATGCCTGGAAATTCAATCTTGCATTGATCATGAAGACTTGTTTACAGCCATCCAGAAGATACGAAAGCATACCTATACAATTCTGCTCTACACTTGAGCAAAACTGTCTGTTTGTTGGGCTTCTCTGTTGTGTTTTTGATAAAGATGAGGAGAGAGAAAACTTGACCCTGTTGGCGTGTGCTTGAATTCCATGGTTTCCATTTTCTGTCACATGATGTTGTTGCTGTGTTGGCAGTTACAGGTCACTGGCAGATTGTATTCGTTACTTTTTCCTCAGGCATCATGGAAAACAGTTAGGGCACCCAAGTTTTTCTCATGGAAAGATGTTGAAGAATTCGAGTTCATTGTCACAAAATAATCGAATCCAGTTTTCCTACTGTCAGCTTGTAGAAGCCAGGGAAAGTTTGTTGTAACTTTTGGACTTTCTTTCTCACAAATCATATTGTGTCTTTCACTGTAAATAGAGTTACTTTTCACAGTTTATGGGTCAAGCCAAAAGATCCCAGAGAGTCATCTATTTGATTTGAAGTGCAAGCCAGGTTAATGATCAGTATAATCCATCACTGCCAGCCTTCCAGTGTCAACAGTCAGGGACACCAGGAATGGTGGGGGAGCAGGGAGGTGTGTAATGGAGAAGGGGTCAGTTCCACTTTTGGCTGCAAGCATTTCTCACTCCTTTATCTATCAGCTGACGAACGTGGGTCTTAAAAAGAAAATGCATGTTCCATACATATAGTTGCCAACATTCACTTTGAGATATCATTTGGGCTTTATTCTGCAATACTTTTACCATCACTATCTTCTTAAAATGACATGCCAATCCCATGTTTTAAAAAGAAAATTTTGACATTTTAGATTAACAAAAGAGAAAAACAAAAAAAAAAAAGGAACAAACAATGCAGCAGAATTAGGGGAATAAACTCTAATTTCAAGAAATTCCATACACATTCAGGAGTGTTGGCAGTTATGGGATATCAACAGTGCATTACAGGTATGCCCTTTTACATCCATGCTTATGGCATTTTCTCTCTTTGACTGAACTGACCCATGGAGCAACGCTGCTGTAGGCATGCCCAGGGAGAGACATGTAGGCCATGAAATGGCAGGGTCATTTTGCTGCACAGCAGCTCCGACACAAACTATCGCCATTGCAGATTTCTGAACACTGAATATTACTGAACCCATTTCCACCAGACTTGGCAGACAGTGTCTAGGGGGCTTTCATACCCTTAACCTGGATCAAGTAGTAGATGAAAACTCCACAGATCAAAATGATCACCAACTTTTCACTGAACTCAAACACTGCAAAGCTGTTCCTATGAATGAAATACATTTACAAAGTGACTTGTTCTCGTTGTGTATAAATAGTTTGGGCGATATGAACATTGCTGCCTGGCGTTTTCCTGTCAAGCTGAACAAAGTGCATGGGTCACACTGCCATTTTCCAGGCAGGTAGTAAAACACCATTGTTTCCACTCACGAACTGACAGGGGGTGGAAAAGCTCAGTGGGTAGAGCACTGCACTCACCTCGTGATCCTGGGGTTCCGGGTTTCAGTCTTTGATAGAACATTATACCTGGGGGATTTTTCCCTCAGAGTTACACTGGTTCCTGACTCCATTTGAAAAAAAAAAAAGTCCTTTGAATGAGACTATAAACCAAGGTTCCATGTGAGAACAGATGCATAGCATCTGCAAACACTTAAAATCCAATCACTAAGTTCAGGAACAAAAGGCCAGTTTGACCCATTGATAGGGGGGATGCGTTACACATACTTGCACCCTGGATAACAAATCAAAAGAATGAATGAAGAAAGAAAATGGAGAGTGTAATACTGGCTGACTGACAGGGGAAACAACTGAAAGTAGCGTCAGCAGGCAGCTCTTCAGTAGGCTCTACTCAGGTAGGCAGCCTGTGTGTGTAAACGGGAGCATGGATTGTAAAGTGCTTAGAACTTGGCATCTGAGGACAGGTGCTATACGAGTACTTTTAAATCAAAATAAACTACCTCAAAGGACAGATGAAGGATCCCTCAACCTTTGTGCATGCTCTCTTCTCGCCCCAACAAATTTGTATTTTATCACTTTTATCAGATATGGAATCTAAAAATCAGCTGAAAATGATTGACATGTGTTAACCATGATCAAGGCTATAAGCTTGTGAGTATGTGACATTTGGGTTTAGGCAAGCTTGCGTACTGTGTACATTTTTATTTTGTGTACACATTTGTGCAAAGCGCATAGGGCAGATACACATGTACTGGTAAGTGTGTGTATGATTGTGTGTGCACACAAACTGTACTGTACACACTTACATGGTGTGTAATACATACCAACTTTAAATACACACATGTCTGTGTATGTGTGGATAGGGTTGATGACGACTTCAAAGTGTGTGCAAAGGCATAGGAGAGCATGCACGCCTTTTGTCCTGTGGCACATGCGCAGACCGTTTGGAACAGGAGTGTAGCAGGCACTTGAAATCCCAGACTGGAAAGTGGGCATGCTGCGGAGGTTTTATCACAGGGTCTTCTGACATGCCCTGTGGAAGGAATGGAGGAGAGTCACACACCGTGTTAGTCAACATGCCCCGGTGGGGCCAGGGAAGGGAGCAGACAGGGAGGGAGTGGTGGAGGTGGATGGGCATTGCCAGACAGCTGTCAGGCATGCAAACAAGCCGCCCAAACACAGGTGTGAGGAGACAAGACAGTTCAGACCTAGTTGCAAAAAATTCAAAACTGTTTCCTCCTGTCCCCATTTGGCGTATGTGGAACTAGGACATGTTTCTTGGATCATACACTCGAGTCATACACACTGAGTCTTCACCTAAAACCGATACCAGCTGATCACAATCAGATCTTTGCCCTGAACTATTTCAATTCATGGGGGTCATATGCGGTCATATCCCAGCTGACCGCAACAAGGCCCATACCAACGGCTGTCGACCTCATCCCCTTCATTTTCTACTCAATCTGAGGACCTGAAATGGTGACATGTTATTATGTGCAAGGGATTCTGAAATACAGAAAATAACAAACTGCCACAATAAAGGCTTCGTACTACAATGAAGCACAGGGATCATTCATCAGACAACTGGCCTTCTGATGATTCAACATTATCACATCATTCACACGGGAGTGAAGGGGAGTGAAGAAGGAGGAGGTACAAAGAGTGGGAGGAGGAGGAGGTGAGGGAGGAGGATGATGGGGCGGTGGACTGAGACACGATAGTCAGCAGTGATTATTTCACTTTCCTCTGGACTAACTCTCTGAGCACGTTGTACTTCACAGAAAGACCCATGTTTCCTTGACTGGTCTACAGTCCTGTACTCATCTAAACTTGGTTTGTTTCCAAAACCATCGGCATAATTTCGCACTGTCAAAATTGATAAAATCTTTCGAGGATCTATTATCCTTTCTTACCCGCCTACTAAATTTTGTTGATTGCAGTTTCACAGGCACACTGTGATTTGACCTACAATCGTTTGCTATTGTTTTTGTAAAATCAATGTGGATTAGGGTCTAATTTGGTCTAATTTGCTGGCTTTTCACAAGAAAGTGATTAGCAAGGCATTACACATCTTTTTCACAACTAGCAAGATGTATATATAGATGGGGCCAGTTACCTGTGCTGTTGGAAGAAACAAGTCTGACACCTCATAGGAAGTAAGTCAATATTTTGCAGCAATATCATGTAAAATATCAGTTCACCCTCTAGCATTCAAATGGGTGTTACTGAACAAACTCTTACTAGATTTCGAAAACGGTCATACTTTTCAAGCACGCACGCGCACCATAGTTGTGTCGGATTAAAAAAAAAAAAAAAAATCTGCTGAAGCCTATAGATCTGGCATGTCTGATTAAAAAAAAAACCAAAAAAAAAAAACCCCTGAAACTGGAAATTAGAAATGGGAAAGCTCAAAAGCATGTCAAGCACCCCATTTCAAATGACTGGGAAGACAGTAAGCATACAGCCCACTGCATCTAGCTCAGGTTCTTGATATGTGCATGAGTGAGTCTACAAGTGATAACAGGTGCCATACTACATACAAAAGAAGATATCAAAAATCATGTACAGGAATAACAGCAAGAGAATGAATGTGTACACACAAAATTGCAGCCAGGGGGTCCCAGTACAGTAAGAACAACCATGGACAAAAGGCTGGTGAACAAACGTCACAGATGAAACAAGACAGCCGGAATCGGGCATTCACGCCCGACTGTGTTGAGCCCTTTCTTTTTTTGGGGTTGTCTAGGAAGGTCCTAGTCACCAGCTAATCACCAAATAATCACAGCCTTTCACCAATCATAACAGGCTCAAAAAACGTTTGACTGTGCGCCATTGTCAAAACTCCGACGGCGCACCGAACTGACACCAGAATACCATCATGAAGCCAGGACACACGGGATGACAGTTGATTTCCAACAGGCAACAAAGACTCTCCAAATCCAAAGAGATCTACTAGCCAATCCATTTTTTTTTTTTTCCATTTAATTTACATGGGTACGGAGGCACAGCGCTAGGGAACGGATCGTTTTCCCGTTTTTTTCCAGCGACTGATCTCCATCCTTCCACATCCACCATTCCCCTAATATGTTACCCGAAATGTGGAAGGGAATGATTATCCAGATGTGGTAGAGAATGTGGGCAGAGTGTTTGTTCTGCTCTGAACCAGAATCAGGGAAAAAGTAGTGTGTGTGTGTGGGTGGGTGTTGTGTGTGTGTGTGTGGTGTGTGTGGTTGCCATGCGCGCGTGTGTGGCGCGCATGTGTGAAAGATGGAGAATGACTGACAGTATGGTGAGATCAAAGGTTTTCTAAAATATGCATTGAATCCCAGTGCCTATTTTCCCAAGATCGGTTGTTGCGCTACAAATGACTGTCTTTGGAATCTCAAGAACTATACACAGTTTGCTCTATATTCCTCACACACTGCGTGTAGGTGCGAATTGGGGTGGGGTTGGGGTGGGGTGGGGTGTGTGTGGTGTGTGTGTGTGTTGTGTGTGTTCGTGGGTGTGTGTATGCGTGTGTGTGTGTGTGTGTGTGGGTGGTGGTGGTGTGTCTGTGTGTGTGGTGTGTGTTTTCCTCGTCCTCCTTTTTATTTCTACAAATCAGTCCAGTTTTCAAACTTAATGTTTTGAAACGTTCATCACCACCAAATCATCACAATTCTGATCTATGGAAGCCATCTTTTCCCTACATCCTAATTATCTAAACGTAACAGCACACTCTGTATAAAGAACTAAACTAAACTAAGCTTAAATGGTTGAAAATTGTAACATTAATAACACAAGAGCCTCAAAATGTCCTTTTTTTCCAATTTATTATGGCCTTAAAAACTATACAGACACATCATATCTGCCACATACTGAGCTCACAATCAAGAGCCAAAAAATGACGTTAAAATGACACTTTGGAAGAGTGCCAGTGAACAACCCAAAAAACAATGGAATGCTTTTCTGAAGTTTCTTAAAAAACCATGAAAAACAAAAATCACCAGTCTTTTTTTTTTTTTTGTCTCTAGAAATAATGTTGGGGACAAATGTGACTTAGGAAAAAAAAAGAAAAAAAAAAAAAATTCCACAGCCAAAACATGAAGCAACAAGCAAGCCCTAAAATTTAAGTTCACTTTTCTTCATCTAAACGTTAAAAGTGTGTTTTAATTAAAAAACAAAAAAATCACTTTTCTTTGCAAACAACAAAGATCAACATTTTACACTGTTTTGATGTAGAGTACAGAAAGCTGTAATAATCATCATCATCATCTTCATAAGTCATCATCATCAATCCTCCTCATCATTGTGGTTCTCTAACAACAAGACATCGACTAGCTCTAAGTGAGGCTTGACAGACATTAACAATTTTAATCCAATGAAGTTATCTGCGTAAATATAAAATACAATCAATAGTGTGTTACAGTAACACGACATTGCAAATTTGCATGCTGCACATGACTGACCTTGAACTTAGTTTAGTAGGTTAACATACATTTAGCTGGAATATACCTTTTTATGATATAGGGACACTAAAGTAAAAACAAAGGACTTACATATTACTGTTATATCTATTTCTTTGCGCTTTAAACCACACAGTTCATTTTATTTAATTTGTGAGGTTACAATTATAACAACTTTTAGGACTAATACACAAAAAGAGACCCAAGCCTGCGTATGCCTTTTTTTTTTTTTTTTTTTTTCCGTTTTTTTTCTGTTTTGTAATTCATTTTGTATTCCCAACACAACACAACCTAACAAGTTTTCTTTTTTTTTTTCACAATCCCATTTCAACAGATTAAAAAAAAACATATTCAAGGCACAATGATTACTCTTCTCTCAAAATTGAATTGATTTTTTTTTTTTTAGTAACTCCACTCTTTATTCTCACTCTTGTTGGCAGTTACACTCTCATTTCAAGAGTCTGTTGAATGCTTTAACTGATTTCTAATCTGTACCCCTAACCAAGCAGACTTCTGAATCAATTACCACCCCGCAAAACGCCCAACCGACAAGACAGTTAAATGCCGCAAATCTTCAATCGACCTGTTCTGTCCAACCATTCATGAGCATATAACCTTTATTCTGAACATCCTCTAGATTAAAAAAAAAAAAGGACAGATAATCAAGCAACTAGCTGGGCTCTATGCGCTTTGTGTGCTGTACAGAACAACAAAGACGACACATACACCAAAAACACGATTTTTGAAGGGCACACAATCAACTAACCACCGTCCCTCAAACCACCCCCAACCTCGAACCCACTCTTACTCCCCCCCCCAAAAAAAACGGCAGGTAAACATTGCACTTTTCAGTCATAGTGTAATGGATATAATTGATGCAATTACTGAAACGGATGGAAACAAGCAACAACAAACAACATCTTTTCCACACAAATATCAAGACATCCGTGAGGGGTGGACAGATGAGGACACATGGAACATGAGCTGAGCTGATCTCAAAAATGAAACAAATTTAACGCAGAAACCAACATAGAACAAACACCATTTGTAAATATCCATGTTTTTGTTGGCAAGTTGTACAATTATGATCATTTTTAATGGCAAAAAAAAAAAAAAAAAAAAAGAAAGAAGATCAAACCTAATGTCAGGGAATGCTGTCATTGCTTACAAGTCTGTTATTAACCAAAATGAAAATGTGTGTGTCAAAAATGGAGTCCAAATCAAGGCTACTCCACCAATGGATGTCAAGGCTGCGTCCACAATTGATGTCAAGAGGCTGCTCCAATCATTCGGTCCATCCCCAATCCTGCTCATCCATACCTGCAAAAATTACCTTCTCTTGGAGGGTTACAAAAAAAACAAAAAAAAAAAAGAAAAAAAGAAGAAAAAAATAAACCATAGTACCCTTTCCATCGTCACAGGAACCCCAGAACATATCCAGGAATGTGTCATATGAAATCTCTGCATACATAAAAGTCAACCCAGTCAATACACAAATCCAGAGGGGGATAAAAAAAAAGGAGGAAATATCCCAAGAAATAAAAAACATAAAAAAAAAAAGCCCGACTGCAGTCTAACTGTCATGTGCATTCATGTCAACTGAATGAAGATATAAAGAAATAAAATGTGAACCAACGAAAGCAATAATAACGGCTGACAGTATACACTGAATTAAGAAATTTCCCAAGATTACAACAAGAATGTTTTAAAAGCTGACAAATGAAACAAGTATTCATAAAAGAGATGAATAAATAACCACAAGATGTAGGTACACCCAACCGCCACACACGTAAAACTGAAAAGTTGACAGCAGATGGATAAAAGAAACAGATCCAAAGTAATGGTTTCTGTTCCTTTTAAAAGAAAAAAAAAATCTTTTTTGTCATATAGACCAAAAAAAAAAAAAAAGAAAAAAAAAAAAGCAAGAGCTCATGATGATGCTATCCACATAAAATTGAGAGAAAAAAAAAAATCATCCTTTTCCATGAGTCAGTAAAACGTATACACCCTCAAAGTTGCAATCAGGCACAGTTCACAAAGGGGGAGAGAGGGGGGACTCTTCAAGCATGCATCCCAGCTGGGAGGCGGGGACGGACAAGCCACTCCCTTAGCCTAAGCCATGATCCCCGAAGAAACCTTGCGGAGTCTCCTCCTAGACGAGACAGAACACACAGACAGAAGAAAACCATGAAAACACTCAACCACCTCTTGATGGCTAATTCTGAACACGTACGTCACACACACAACACAACCGAAAAGATTCAAAAGATTAACAACATTGAAGTTTTCGTGGCTTTTTTTCGTCCCCCCTATAAAACAAAGAGCAAATTGGCAGCACAAGAAGAAACAAAGAACGCTGAAAGAAATAAAGCAAATAATGCCTCACAAAGTAGCTGATGCAAAATGACACTTTAACACTACATTAACGAAATTTGGTTCTTTAGTTTTGTTTGCTGCACAATTTCCACATTTTGTCAACATGCATGGACCAAAACTGATCTCCTGATATGCACCAAACTCAAGGAGCCCAAAGTAACTTTAATATGAGCTGAGCAGGGGGGAGGGGGGGATGGTTTATGTAACCACTGCACTGAAAAAAAACCTGCACTACTGACAAAAGCATAGCAAAACAATGAAGATGTTAGGTAAAAGCTTCAATGTATTTGTGATTGTTTTGGAGATATATCCAGACATATATGTACGACTCAAGTTGCGTTTCCTGAAACCTAGAAGTTTGTTTGACATCCACAGAGCTGTGATTCCCTCTCATTCCTCTGAAAACACAGCCTTTAATCTTCACATGAGTTCTCCAAAAACCGGATAAAAATGACAATATGAAGTACTTCATACCTTTGCTCTGCCATAGCAGTTCTCCCCAAACAGGAATCCCATGTGAGATGAGTTTTACCACGAAACTACTTCATGTACTACTGTGATCATACACAGTTGTCTTTCTGAAGAGGAAAGCATCTTGCCAATAAGCATATCTGTGCACTGAAAAAAACATGATAAGTAAAAAGTGAGTTCTAACGCTAATAGCATGTTGCAAACAGTACTGGTGGTTAACAGCGGCTGTAAGAATAGCCAGAATGGAACTTTTCACACCAGCTCCCACCACATGTGTCACTTACACATTGTACAGCCTTAGACAGCTGATGCAAGGTACTTGTTTATGATGTACTTTAGCAAATTAAACCAGATTATCATTAATGAGTGATCACAAGCAAATCCAAACCAATTCTGCAAGACATGAGGACCTAAACTGTCCTTTGATTATCTGGTTCTGTCTTGTGATTTTTTCATTTTCTTTTTCTTTCTTTTCTTTTTTTTTTCTTTTTTGCCTTTTTTTCGTGGGGAGGGTGGAATTGGGTTTTTTTTCGTTTGCTTGTTTGTTTGGTTGAATGTTCAGTGTTCCACACACAACTGAACTTTTCTCTTTGAGCACTTGAACTGCGCTGTGCAATGTGACATAGTTGCATAACTAACAGATTTCACATTAGAATACATCTGTAAACAAATGCTTCAGCTTTCTGAAATATTTCCACGTACTGAAACATTGAACCCTCTCCTCATATTAACTACGATTTCCAACATGTTGACAGCTTAACTGGTCTTCTGACATCAGACTTTAATAATTCAGCTCTTTGAACAAAGCTTTACAAACCTGTTATGGCCCTAACCAAAACCAATGCCTTCCAGTCTTACCATGAAAAACCACAGGTGGGATCCATTTCATGCTGAAACATGGTTTCCTGACTGACCACACCTGGGACTGTTTGTTCAGCTGAGTCCATGAATAGAACAGTGTGTGGTAAGCTACAATTACAACTACCAGTGAAAGCTACAAAAGTACACAAGAGAAATGATGTGCATAAGGTGTTATCTAACTATCCTACAAATCAAACAGCAAACACTTGAACAACTGAGCAAAAAACAAACGCCTGAAAAATACGAGTTTCATGAGGAGCAAAAAGCCTGAGATGGAGGTGAGTAAGACCCAATACAAGAACCTCTGAGAGTGATTACACAACATCCACCTATTAACTTTTTTTAAGATCCTGAACACACATTAACTACCAGGCTCTACGACTACAGTATTGTCATTGTGCAAACCACACATCTGCAGACCAAAAGGGCATGGGCTATGAGTTGCGGCACAAAGTGTCGCAATTACACAAAGAGTCACAATGCGACACTTTGTATGCTGTTTTACTCCCCTCCCCAGTACAAAGTGTTGCACAGCACAACATTTCTACTTGCGACAGTTTTATCAGCCTTACCAGCACAAAGTGTTGCAAGCACCAAAGTGTCACAATGGCGCTATTCTGCTGTACATGTATTGAGTGAACAAGTGAGTGATGGTAGGTGTAGACAGACAGATACAGTGAAGGTAAGACAGACAGACAGATTGAGAGGCAGAGACAGGACAGAGACAGAGGTTCATTCATTCATTCATTACTCTGTTCAGTCGAAATCTATGATTGATAGGCAATAATTCTGTCAATCTGTTGAACAATAACTATCACTGGTAAGTGGTGAGACACACAGCTCCGTGTTTTAGCACTCTATGTTCATCAGTTAATTTTGTGAAATGTGCATGGGCCAAGAAAAATAGATTACACCATCATGACCGCAAACAGACAGCTTAGTCTAGAGCATTAGCCCTTTAATTATACTGATGGCTTTGGGCATCTGTGCGGACAAGTGGGAATTTCTGAAAAAAAAAAAAAAAAGGCTATATACATTTCCTTTGCTTAGAGCTTTTCAAACATATCGACGCATGGTTGTCACTCATGGCAGATGGTTTGTAAATCCCTTCTCAAGACGCAATAAAAATTGATTGTGTTTTATCAACGTGTCACTTTTGGCGAAGCTGCGGTCCTGACACTATATTTTTTCTTCTGTGGAGTAATGGGGATATATGCCAAAAGGGGGGGGGGGGTGGGGATGGGAGCACTACAAAGTGTATGTTAAAAATGGCGGTTTTGAGCCAAAACTGACTAAATTTCAATGATCCGTGAACACCAGTCGGCATGTTTTATGGTGCAAAATGCATATGCACGTGCAAAGAAAAACTGTCTGGCTATGACCTGTGCTAATCCACCTGGCTACATAAGCTGCTGGTCCAAGGAAATTCATCACCATTTGACCATGCCCCCCCCCCATCCCCACTGAGAAGAAACCATACTGATTTTCTGACTGGTCCTTAACTTTTTGTGAAGTCTGTATATTACATGTATTGTATACGAATGTGAGTATGGGTTAATGAAACAACAGGTACTGCAATAACACAACTGCAGCGCATGCGCGAGAATTATCTGGTACATTGATGCCACTCTAAAGCGCCAGAGTTCCCAGTGACCTATGTTTTTTGCATGGCTCACTAGGGACTCTGGATCTTCAAAGTTGAACACATTCATAGCATAAGGACAGAGGAGGAGAGTGTGTGTGGGGGAAAAGGGGGATGTATGTTACTTGTAAATGGAGAATATTTTAATTGCAACCACATGCTCATGGGCGACAAAAAATTTGTGGGACGTGCACATTATGTCCCTAGCACACAATAAGGGCTTTCCCGGCACAAACTGTCGCATGTTCCAAAGTGCAACACTTTGTGTAAGTCTTCTCAGCACAAAGTGTTGCACTTTTGCACAAAGTGTCGCATGTGACACTTTGTGCAAAAGTGGCAACACTTTGTGCAGCAACAGCTATGGATGTAAGCTAATGTGTTGGCAAAATAATTCAAGCCTCCCTCCTCTTCCTTCAACATCCCAACTACCTACATGCCTCTATGAAAAAGATGGAATATGTACACAAAATCTACAAGCATGATGGTCCAGAAAGACCAAGATCAGACTGGAAATGTGCGTTTGATGTTTATGTGAAATGTCACTGAAAAAACATAAAATATAAACCGTTATGTACATGAAATATACGATGTCCAGTAAAAACTTATGGATATGTAAAAAAAAAAAAAAAAGAGATAAAATAGTACATAACATCAAAGTGGCAAGGTTCTGAAAAGTCATTTAATTATATGTATCATGTCTCAAGAACAAAATGCTTGGAAATCATCCACGAAAGTGACAGAAAATTTGTACATCAAATATGTACACATACATACATGCCTGCACACACACACACACACACACACACACACACACACACACACACACACACACACACACACACGTGCACACACACACTTGCATACACACGCATGCACACACACACACACACACACACACACACACACCACACACACACGCACAAACACACATCCTCACAGATGACACACACACACACACCAACTATAATCCAACATACACACACACACAAGCACGTACACACACACACACACACACACACACACACACACACACACACACACACACACACAACATCATAACACACACACACACACACACACACAACACATCATACACACCATGATCCCGGAATCCTGTGCTTAGACAAGGAAAACTGATCAGATCTTTTCACACGGCAATGGACACTCACAGCACTAAACCTTGAGCAGGTGCCCACAGCAGACCCCAGTTCAACCACAACAATGCACACACTACCTGCACAGCAACACGCCTTCCTCTTGCCTCTACAGGACACCACCCAACGACAAAGACACACGGCAACCACAGAACACGATGCCAGAAAGGAAAGCCAGACTGTCATCCACAGGAGGTCAGAGAAGGGACAAAGCGCTGTACAAAAACACAGGACACGGACAGAAGGACAGAAGGCTGAGAACGCCTTGCTGGCTGGTGGATGTTTTTCATACCGCTGTTTACGCTAATCCAAAGTCATACAGTGTCTGTTCTAGCAGTTCGTCCTTGAGGGAACAACAAGGGCAACATGTTAGCGTTGAACGGAGTCAATGCATTGAAAAAGATGGGGGAAAAAATATTCAACATGAAAAAGCTCAAAACTGTATCACTTTTTGAAAGTATGATTGTAAATCACAACATTTTACAAATTATTCACTAAGGCATGGTTAGCAGGCCACAAAGATGCATAATGTGAAACACACACACAACATCAATGGTGCACAAACTTAGGTTGTGACCACTCCCCCCCCCCCCCCCCCCCCCCCCCCCACACACACACACACATTAAGATCTCTAGATGTTTACTTACACACAACACACACACACACACACACACACACACACACACATATAGCAACATTCAAATGTAAAAACACAGTTCAATGTACATGCACTCAAGAAACTCACAAACACAAAGCTAGGACAAACTACAAAAACAGAAATTGAATTCAGCTCATCCATGCACAAAACTCATCACAGATATTTTGCAAGCATTTCAATGAAATGCTCTGTGGCGTTTTTTTTTGACAGTGTAATTCTAACCATGCAATTCAAAGCAGAAAAATCAGCAACCTCCCAAACACTCAACATCATGTGAACAGACAGACAGTTACGCGGTCTCATACCACGTTTTCATGTAAATCAACATTGTCAGTCCAAAACCCTGAAGAGACTTACAATGCATTATCAAGTATTATGTTCTATACAATGTCTGACAGATAAAAACAACAACAACAACAACAACCAACAATATGAAAGAAAAAGATTGGATTCTGCTCAAAGGACATTCTAACATCAATATGGGATAAACATGCACTATCTAAAAAACAAAAACAAAACAAAACAAAAAACCCAATCCCTTTCCCCAAAGCAATGAGAAAGTACAGCAGATGTCTATTTGCCAGATCCATACAATGTCAAACCGTGGCAGATGCTAAAAGCTTACAGATAAAGTATCTGAGAAACTATGATTATTTGCCACATACACTGAAAACTATGGCATATGCTCCAAACCTATGCACTAAGCACAAGTTTTATAAGCTTAACTTAACTACCAGAAATTTTCAAGATCCAAACCATTTTTTTGTCTTTGAAGAATGTGAAAAGATTTAAACACAGAGACAGTGTATAACACAGAACAAACACCTTAAACCACATCATCAGCAAACTGACTATCACTGCAATCAAAATAATACCAGTCCAACACCAAAAATCCAACTGCACTTGATAGAATTGCAGTTTTGTTCATGACACTGTCCAGTTTCAGCGTCTCCTCATTTTTTTTGGTGCAAGAAAATAGTGCATGCAGTGACAGCTACGACTTTCATATTCATGTACCCTTGATCAAAGTTCGAATTTCGCCAATCATTAAAGACGTACATGGCCTTGAAATCAAGGTTTCAAATGTCAGGGATTTCTAGGGACCTTCAAGGACCCAAACCAACCCTGTGGGCAGTGTTTGCATCACAGCAAGCAGCAGATGCCGTCTCCAAGACAGAAAGCAGGGCTCACCAGTTTCTGAATTACATGTGTGTGTGTGTGTGTGTGTGTGTGTGTGTGTGTGTGTGTGAGTGTGTGTGTGTGTGTGTGTGTATGTGGTGTGTGTGTGTGTGTGTGTGTGTGTGTGTGTGTGTGTGTGTGTGTGTGTGTGTGTGTGTGTGTGTGTAAGTGTGTAAAGGAGGGGAAAGCAAAGTAGGGTGGGGTGTGGAAAAACTGAGGAGGGAAAGGAAGTGAAAAGAGAGGAGCTATGGGAGGTGAGGGATGGGGAAATGCTCTGGACCACAAATCAGGTTCCCTCTACATTTTTTTTTTTTCCCAACAAACCTCCAGCTCTGCACTTCCATGTGGATAAAAACCAACATGGAGACTGCTATTACTGGAAATTTGTCAAAGCAAGCCTGACTGCAGCTACACATATGACAGTCATGTCCTGACAAGCAGTGTAAGAATAGTGCTACCAAATGGACAGAGATCATGAATCACAAAAAAAAAAAAAAGAAACTTCAACGCATGCATGAAAAACACAAAAAGTATGGTGAATCTAACTTACCACTGTTCAATCCCATCCACTAAATGCCATCTAGTTTCTGACTTCATGCTTTTCATGTTTCCATGTCAGACACTGATGATCCTCTTAAGCTCTTCAAAGACATTTAACCCAAGGTGGCTCCAACTGTTCAACATGGTGCAAACTAAAACAATAGCCATTTTAAGCACGCTGTTTTCTGGAACGAATCCAAGCTGTTAAAAGAAAACAAAAATAAAAACTGAGGGCAGTGCCAAATGCCAACATCAAATGAGTCTGGAAAGATGACCAGGAATGTCTTGATAGAGACCAAGCAAATTCCTGAAAACTGTACACAGAGTGTTTCAAATTCAAACCATAGGCTAGCGTTCAATACAATCATTATCAGAACATTACTATCTACATACATGGATTGATATATAATCTCTAGGCAGGTTAAACTTCATTTTTTTTTTTTTTTTTGCAAGTGTCAACAAGAAACTTTGAAAGCCTATGACATTGCTAGGCATCCCTTCATTGCTTTACGACAGCCAGATCAGAACACTACCTCAACTTGCATCCTTTCAACTGCTTTATGACAGCCCAGATCAGCAACGCTCCAGCATCCCTTCATTGCTTTACGACAGGCCAGATCAGCAACGCTACCATCACTCCTGCATCCCTTTTCATTGCTTCATTGCTTTATGACAGCCAGATCAGCAATGCTACCATTATCAGCAATGCTACCATCACTCCTGCTGATCAAAGAGAGGCATTTTGTCTTTTTTTCATTTCCGTTACTTCCCCCTCCCACTGGCAACATCTCTGTCACGCCTTGAAACCCGCTGTGACTACCCTAAGCATGCGAGCACAAAACAAAATGCTTCCCAAAAACATCTATCATGAATTCCATTGCTCAATTCCTTTCCGGTCTTTTTTCCTCCCACTCTGACTTCCCTGAGCCTACATGAACTGATTTTTTCTTTTTTTTTCCATTTAGATCGAAACCAACTTACTGTAAAGAACTACCATTGCAACAACTAGTGTAGAGGTTACACACCTCCCTTGCCTTTCCAATATGGACAGCTGACTTAGTCAATTAGGATACTAGTCGTATAACCCACACGGATCGATGAACAGGACTTCATAGAAGACCTCACACATTGTATAGTTCAAGTTCAAGTTCAAGTTCCAGACTTCATATCCTACTGTTAGTGCTAAGAAAAACTCTGAAGAGGTGGGGTGTGGGGGTAGGGGGAGCACACACAGAACTGCAGATCAGACACAGAACATGTCTGGCAGGTGCAACACAAAGGTAGGGTCTAGACTGCAACCAAATCCAACTCAAGGGAACAGGGATGACAAATGAAACTCCAATGGCAGCAAGCTAATGGCAGAATTACTCAGTTATGCCAACTGCCAAAAAAAAAAAAAGAGAGAAAAATTAAACAAAAACAAAGAAAACAAAACCCCTGACAACCATGGGGAGTTGGGATGGGACATGTGGGTTGAGGGGATGGGATGCGGTGGTGGGGTGAAAGTGGGCTGGGCGCCTTGAAGTATGATGTGCTCAGTCTATAACCATCTAATGGTACCCTCTCAAAAATACCATGACTGGAAGAAGTAGGGAGCAATGTGTATGCAATTTATCAAAATGTATCAATTCTATCAAACGCTGTGGCACAGTGGTTAGCATCAGCAATTGTGAGCTGGGAGATTTAAAGTTCAATTCCCATCACCGCCATTCATTTGTAGGATTTTCTGCCCCAGCTGACACCAGCTGAGTTTGCTATGCCTGCGTGGAAGACTGGAACCATACACAGCTGAGTTTGTTGCGACTGCAATGGAAGACTAAAACCACACACAGCTGAGCTTGTTATGACTGCAATGGGAAGACTAGAACCACACACAAACTGAGTTTGCTATGACTGCAATGGGAAGACTAGAATCACACAGCTGAGTTTGCTAACACTGCAATGGGAAGACTAGAACCACACCCAGCTGAGTTTGCTACGCCTGCAATGGGAAGACTGGAACCACACAGCTGAGTTTTGAAGCTCTTAGACTCTGTGGGGATATAATGCAGCCAAAGTAAGTAGCAGTATCCCTGTCATGTAGTTCTGACAAGAATGCCATTCAATATCACAATCATCATCTTCACCCTCATGAACTGCATTAAAAAAAAAAAATGTTAACACAATCTTCATCCTTATCGATCTGCACAGGAAAAAGAAAGGTCTTTAATTCGTGGGATTTCACGCCCTAACTTTACAAGTTCTGCTGAGCAAGTCCCTGAAGACTGTCACTGGACAGTATTTGTAGTGCGCTCCACAGGGGAATATTCGGTCACACTCATTCCATTACTAAGCAATTACCGTCATCAATAGGTGGCTTATCAGTGGGTTCTGAGTTTGTGGATTGAAACAGGCACAGTCCTCCGAACATCAGTGAATCAGATGTGCCTACCCCAAAATCTTTCCATCACCAACGGATAATATAAAACTCAGGAACAAACTGAAATGTTCATGATTTTCCAGAAACACTGTATTCTTATGTATATGATCATGTGCAGACAGCATGATTGAATACACACATTTGCTGATGGGACACAAACAAATGTTTTACCTTTCTGTCCTTGTCGTAAACATGGCCACTGTTCATAGCATTATTTCCTGGGGATCTGGCGGTGCACATGAATTTTTGCATCAACTGCTCCTCACTGACCATCGATGTTGGGACTGCAGCTTGTGGGTTGAGCCAGGTGTGAGTGTGAAGAGAAAGACAGAATGAACAGCCTGCGACCGATGCTACTAAAGTGGGACCAGGAACAGGAAGATGGAAAATGAAAGGCCTGTGACTGGTGCTACTGAAGTGGCTGGAAGATGACACCAGCAGCAATACCAAGGCTATCTTTTTCACATCCTATGTTCATTGCCTAACCAGCCTAAATGATAGAACCATGTGTAAATGACATGCCTAGGAATGGGTTTCACTTGATCCCTTCCAAGCACAACTGTCTGAATATAATGAACAGCCTTGCGACTGGTGCTACTAAAGTGGGAGAATGAACAGGAATACGAACGAATAACGGCGCTGCGACTGGGTGTGCTGCTGAAGGTTGTGAACAGGAAGACGGAATGAACAGCCTGCGCCTGGTGATACTGAAGTGTTAACAGGAAGACGGAATGAACGGCCTGGGGATGGTGCACTGAAGTGGGGATGAACAGGAAGACGGAATGAACGGCCTGGGACTGGTGTGCTCTAAAGTGGGATGAACAGGAAGACGGAATGAACGGCCTGCGACTGGTGCTATGAAGTGTGAACAGGAAGACGGGAATGAACTTGGCCTGTGGACTGGTGCTACTGAAGTGGCATGGAAGATGGACACAGCAGCAATACCAAGAGCTATCTTTTTCCACATCCTATGTTTCTTGCTAACCTGCCTGTACTGAAGAACCATGTGAAAGACATGCCTAGGATGGTTTCACTTGATCCCATCCAAAAGCACAACTGTTCCTGAATATACATGTAAACCCCATTACAAATTCTTTTTTGTTTTACTTTGCTTTTTCTTTTTACTGGAAAAAAAAAATTAGAATAAGACCCTACTCAACTGGCATTACTGATACTGCCAACAAGCAAACAACCAAAACAAAACAAATCTAAAAAATGAATGAGGGATTGTGAGAGGTTTAGTGACAGCAAGCAACTGAAACATAAGCAAGGACAGGACCCAAATTCAACACACACACACACACAAAATGTGCTGGGGAAAGCCACACAAAAGGGCGTGTAACACAGAGGGACTGACCTCCTGCAGCAGGTCCTGGGCGGCAATGGCTTTCAGCACGTTCTTTTTGCTGGTCTCCTGCACCTCCCCGCCCAGCATGAACTCGTCCAGCATGAAGAACGCCTTCTCAAAGTTGAAGATGATGTCCAGCTCACACACCTGACAACACACACGACCCCCACCTTGCTATCAATCATGTGCTGATGGTAATTGTACAGATGTATCAATTCTTTGTAGACCAGAACATCCCCACACACTTAGTGAATTCACTACTTTTTCATGCCGTCCAAGGGACCGACAGCTTTTTAAATTTGCGATACACTGATGCCAACCGACAATTATTCATCTTACTACTATTCCAG
>JADBJO010008587.1:34898-37398 GCA_016801955.1 Conus betulinus
CGCACGTATGCATGTGTGCGTGCATGCTTGTGTGTGTGTGTGTGTGTGTGTGGTGTGTGTGTGTGTGTGTGTGTGTGTGTGTGTGTGTACATAAGTGTGTGTGTGTGTGGTGTGTGTGTGTGTGTGTGTGTGTGTGTGTGGTGTGTGTGTGTGTTGTGTGTGTGTGCGCGTGCGTGCGTGCGTGGTGTGCGTGAGTGTGTGCGCGCGCGTGCGTGAGGGTGCGTGCGGCGTGCGTGCGTGCGTGCGTGCGGCGTGCGTGCGGTGTGTGTGTGTGTGTGTGTGTGTGTGTGGTGTGTGTGTGTGTGGTGTGTGTTTGTGGAAGGTTGCATATGTGCGTGCACGTGTGCTTACGGGCGCTGTGTGAATGCGTACAGAGCTGAGGAATGTGTACTTGTGTGTTCTTGTGTGTGCAGGTGACATAAAAAAGAGTAGCAGTATGAAGGATGACAGAGGAGGGAGGTGTATCCACAACCCTCTGACGGAAGCCACCCATATCATTCCTTGGGGGAAAGTGCCGTAGGCAATGGCGCATACACAATTCTATTTACAGCGATATCTTGGACACATCTAGGGCATCACATCCCCCGCACTTTGATGACCTGGGAACTTAGAGAGTCTGTGTTCTCAACTTCCACAATCCCTTGTGCCAGACAATAGAATTAGTTCCACCTCAATTCAAAAGAGAGTACTTCAATATTTTTATTATAGGCACTGGAGAACAGATCCTTAAGAGAGAGGAGAGAGAGGGACGGCTGGGGGGGAGGTAGACACCGAGCATCGGTAGGTGGGTGGGGGTGGAGAGGAGAGGGAGGATGGGGGGGAGGGGAGGGGGGTCGGAGCGAGGTGAGGGGAGAGAGAGAGCGGAGAGGAGGTCTCCTGGAGAGGAGAGGAGAGGGAGAGAGTGAGGGGAGAGAGAGAGAGAGGAGAGGTCTAGACCGACAGACAGACAGACAGGACAGACAGTGGACAGGGGCAGGGCCAGACAGAGTCAGAGGGAGAGAGCAGAGATGGGAGGGAGGCAGTGGAGAGAGACTCCTTGACAGAGAGAGACAGAGAGAAAGAAATCGTATAGAGTCGATTGTTTGTCATCCTAGATTTTAAGAAAATTCACAACGACAACGACAACGATTACAACAACAAGGAACATTGATTCGATTCCCCACCATAGATGCTAATGGAAATCAGTGTGATGTTTGTCAATATCATTATCGGAGCTTTCTTCTTAATGTAAGAAAAATATTAAATGTAAAAAAAAAAATATTAACTGCTTTGTAATGAAGACTTTTTACCGTCACCAACCTGTGTTACAGAGAGAAAACACATACATACAAGAGCGACAAAAAAACAGTCTCTTTTAAGTGTTTGGTAAATATTTCAAATCTCCGTTGCAACTTAGACACATGCAGACACAGACACATAGACATGGACGCAGACACATTCAGATAAACAGACAAATAGACGGACAGACATGCATACAGACAGATACATAGAGAGACAGACAGAGACACAGACGTCAACCGGGACAGAGAGATACCAACACCCGCAATACTGGCAACGATGTTTGAGCAATACTCTCAGAGATGCATCTGATAAGTAGGAGACGAAATTCAACTGCGCGGTACCAGTTTACCGATGATTGAACCAATAACAAACTCAATTCTGGGTAATAAAAAGTTAGTTGGGGCAGAAATATTCCATGTAATTTCGTGCTGATGGTAAAAATCGAACCCACAACATTCCAGAGGGGAGTCTACGACGTCGAGCAGAGAGAATGTCTTTGTGAACACATAGGTCTATAGTAAAAGCTGTTCTGTACGTGGCAATATTTATTGCATGGGTAACTGTTATGAATTTTTGTTGAAGCAAGAGAATACAGGGCTCAACGTGCACGTGTCTGCTACTATCGTGTTGTGATCCTATAGCGAGAACTAGCACTTTCTGCTAACAATACTGGAAGGAGAGAGAGAGATGAGAGACTTTCTGAGAGAGAGACGGTCGAGGACTTGAGGGAGCGAGAGGAGGAGAGGAGAGATGCTGGGAGAGAGAGAGGGAGAGAGAGAGAGAGGAGAGAGAGAGGGAGAGAGAGAGGAGGAGAGAGGGGGGGGGAGAGAGAGAGAGAGAGAGAGAGAGAGAGAGAGAGAGAGAGATGAGAGAGAGAGAGAGAGAGAGAGAGAGAGAGAGAATTCAAGTCCAGAACAATCGTCGGGTCAGACCACTTGCTTAATGGACTCGGTGTGCCTGGTCTGCATTTGGCGGTCTCCAAAACAAGCTGTGCCGTTACACGCAATGAATAAAAGATGTTGACATGTTGAAGTCAAGTGCGTTTTCGACCAAAAATGAGGAATACAACGGTAATCAAAATCACAAACTGTGTGTGTGTGTGTGTGTGTGTGTGTGTGTGTGTGTGTGTGTGTGTGTGGTTACATCTGGGTGCACGCTTGCAGGGACCCAATCTGCCTTTGACCGCACACAAGTAAACTCACTATCTCTCTGTGTCTCT
>JADBJO010008587.1:49898-52398 GCA_016801955.1 Conus betulinus
CTCGAGTACCAGCAATAATAAATAACATAAGGCCGATCATCAAACGTCAAGACTTAATTTCCTAAATTACAATGTTGAAAATTTGAAAAAATAAACTTGGTGACATTTCTTTCCTTGATTTTGTTAACAAATATGATATAATTTGTTTAACAGAAACGTTCATCGATCATGCATTTTGATTTCAGTTTTCACTTTAAAAATTATGTTGCATTTAGCGCTTGTGCTAAGAAACTGTCTGTTCATGGACGCGTTTCTGGAGGAGTTGTTGTTCTTGTTAAAAAAAAAGACTTAGCAAACTTTATACAAAAAATTGAAATTGATTGTGAGAATGTTGTCGTGATTCAAATTGATAAATGCGTGTTTGGCTTAGATAAAGATGTTGTGTTTGTGGGGTGCTATGTTGTCCCTGAAGGAGGGCCCCTATATAGACAAACTAATCTCACAGATGGTATACTTATGCTTGAAGATAGTCTGCTGCAGTCTCTTTCTGATAGTAATGTTTATTATATTATGTGTGGTGATATGAACGCCAGAACGGGATGTGAGCAGACAAAGGAGGAAGAAATGTGTATTATGTGTTTAAGCAAAATGATGATGACGATGATAATGATGATGAAATTGTTTCTATGAAAAGATGAAAAAGATAAAATTGTAAACAAGTTTGGTCGTTCCTTGTTGGACCTTTGCTTTTTGTTTGATTTGTGTATTCTGAATGGTTCGTGTGACACTGATGCTGATGGTGAATTTACCTTTGTTGCTCCTCAGGGTTGTAGTGTAATTGATTATTTTCTAGTATCTAGTGAACTATGTTTATATTGTGCTTTAAAGGTGGGGGGGATACTCTCTTTTCTTGGCATTTGCCAGTTCAGTTTACATGGAATTATTGTCCTGTTAAAGCAGATGTACCGTTAGTTGACAGGGTGAGTGAGGAGCGAGTGGTGTGGCCAGAGGAAAATGTACAAACGTTTAAGAATGAATTGAACTCTGATGATTTTAAACAATGTTTAGTCAGCTATGAACAACATGACAGTTGATGTAAATAAGTGTGTGGATGGTTTTGTTAATGCTTTATATGGAGCTGCGGCATGTATGGTAAGGAAAGTAGGAGGGAAAAAAAAAAACAAATGAAGATTGGTTTGACGATGAATGTGAGAAAAAGAAGAGGAAAGTAAAGAGATTACTACAAATATTTAGAAGGGCTAAATCAAAAGAGACAAAAGAAGAAAAAGAGTAATTTATATAAAAAAGAAAGAAAAGAATATACTGACTTAAGAAAAAAGAAAAAGAAAATTGATGAAAACAGAATATTAAAGCTTAAACAATCAATAAATGATCCCAAATTGTTTTGGAGTACAATACGATCAGTTAACAGGAAATCCACCATTTACAAATGAATAACATCACAGCAATGGTTTGACCATTTCCATAGTGTATTCAACTCTCTTTGTAATGGTCAAAGTGATCCAGCGGTAGATGAAATAGAAGATGAACAAAATGATGAGCTTTTGTTTGATGACCCTATAACTACAGATGAAGTAAGAGCAAGCATTAGAATTTTGAAAACTGGTAAAAGCCCGGGACCAGATAGAATAATAAGTGAAATGCTAAAACATGCCAATGACTATGTGATTGATTTCTGTATTTCTTTATTAACCATTTGTTTAATCATGGATTGTTTTCCCCTGTCGTGGTCAACGTCCATTATTGTACCCATCCATAAAAAAGCAGACCCAAATAACCCAGACAATTATAGAGGTGTAGCTCTCACAAGTATAATTAGTAAAGTATATATACTCATGTTTTGAATAGAAGATTGACACAATGGGCTGAAAAGGAGAGGAAAATTGGGGAAGAGCAGGCGGGGTTCAGGTCAGGGTATAGTACAGTTGATCATATTTTCACATTATATGCTTTAGTCCAAAAGTGCCTAAAAAAAAATACTAAACTATATGTTGCTTTGTTGATTAAAAAAAAGGCTTTTGATTCTGTTAATAGAAATGTGTTGTGGCAAGTTCTTAGAAAAACAGGGGTAAAAAGGAAAATTGTACTATGCTCTTCGTGGTGTATATAATTCAGTTTTAGCATGTGTTCGTGAGAAAGGATTGTACAGTGACTTATTCAATTGTCCTAGAGGAGTGAAGCAAGGTTGTCTATTGAGAGTCCTCAAATGTTTGCATTTTTTATAAATGAGATAGCTTTAGAAATGTCACATAAAGGCAAACATGGTATACAGTTGATTGCAGGTGCTGTTGAACTGTTTATGCTTTTATTTGCAGATGATGTAATCTTGTTCTCTAGTACTGTTGTTGGGTTGCAAAATCAAATAAATGTTTTAAAAAAATGAAGCAGATAGACTTCAGTTAAGTGTGTTAATCTAGAGAAAACAAACATTATTGTCTTTCGTATGGGTGGTTATTTATCCCAGTATGAAAAGTGGTGGTATGGAGATGTAGAAGTAAAAGTAACCAATAGTTATATAAATATTTGGGGATGTTATTTA
>JADBJO010008587.1:64898-67517 GCA_016801955.1 Conus betulinus
GTGTGTGTGTGTGTGTGTGTGGTGTGTGTGTGTGTGTGTGTGTTGTGTGTGTGTGTGTGTGTGTGTGTGTGTGTGTGTGTGTACGTGTGTGTGTGTGTGTGTGTGTGGTGTGTGTGTGTGTGTGTGTGTGTGTGTGTGTGTGTGTGTGTGTGTGTGTGTGTGTGTGTGGAGGTGTGTGGAGGCGTGTGAGTCTGTGTCTGTAGTGTGGCTGCGTGTCAGTGTGTGTTTACCTGCACTTTTTGTTATTTCACGCATTCCTTTACCTATTTATTCATTTATACAGTTCATGATCAGTCTTTGATTGATTTGTTTGTGCAAGTATTTGGGTATCACTTTATAATGTATCTGTTCATTTGTTTCTTTGTTTGGTTGGTTATTTATGTATTTGCTTATTCCATCGGGTGTTTATTTATCTATCCATCTGTCTATTTTTCAGCTGGCAGCAGATATAATTCTCGATGTTATGTCCTGGACTAATTACTTCCATCCTGTCTATGCATAAATCTCGTGGGAATGGACAGGTTCATTGAGCTCAACTAGGGAACCGAGAAGAAGACGAAATGGAAGTCCGGCAATTCATGTATCCTTATCTGATTAAACGTTTTAATCATGCAATCTCTCTCTCTCTCTCTCTCTCTCTCTCTCTCTCTCTCTCTCTCTCTCTCTCTCTCTCTCTCTCTGTAGCTGACACAATGAAACGTCTTTGCGTTTCTCTGCAAAGGAGCACAGACACACGCACAAGATAGAGACTTATTCGCCCGAACACGGAAACACAGAAACATGCACGTACATCTATATGCTGATCTATGCATTCAACACGTATCCGCACTCCCCTTGATGATCCATATGAAGAACTAACAGATGTGAATGAAATCCAGAAGCAAACGTAAATGTGGGCGACGTACTTTGAAGTAATGGCATAAACCACTAGGGAATTGTGTACTAAAGAAAGAAATGTAGGCAACAGAGACAATTTGGAATGTAGAGAAGATAAAAAATCTAGTTTCTATGCTCCCCAGCTCATTGCGTGCCTGTTGTGTCTGTATAAATCGCATGCGACGATTCCAGTCGATTTTGCTGGAAAGAGAAGAATAACACAATGAAACAGGCATTTCCTGCTCTTCTTATGTCATTCTTCTCATCCATGCCTCTCTCTCTCTCTCTCTCTCTCTCTCTCTCTCTCTCTCTCTCTCTCTCTCTCTCTCTCTCTCTCTCTCCTTCGTCTTCTTCTTGTTCTTCTTCTTGTTCTTCTTGTTCTTCGTTTTCTTCTCTCCTTCTTCTTTTTGCTTGTGTTTGGCTATCTATCTTCCCCCCCTTTTCCTCTGCTATTATTTTACTTTCATTTGAAATAATTCTATTCCATTTCAATCTATCTGTGTGTGTGTGTGTGTGTGTGTGTGTGTGTGTGTGTGTGTGTGTGTATGTTAAAACCAAGGTATTAAAGGAATTCTAAAACTCTCCACATTTGTTTCAAGCACACAGCTCTCTTCTGGATGGTTTTTTGGTCGCCTACCGCCGATGTTATATAGCGTGTAGGGCCCAGTGTCACTGTTTGCACGTGCGGGTTGGCTGCACGTGTTTTTTTTGGGTTTCAGGTTGCTATTCAGGGTGCGTTTGCTGACAAACGATTTCCATTTCTGCGTGCAGTTGTTGTTTACTATTTCTACTTTAGTGTTAGGAGTTGCTAAGTGTGGTTTACATAGTGTTAACCTTTTTTTTTTCTTTTGGACATAGGTTGCATTTAAAAAAAAAATATTGTACGATGATGCCCTTTTTATGATTTTCCAAGATATATTATAGTTTTTTTTTTTTATCTTTAAGTCTCCAAATGTGTTTGCTCAGTTCTGTTTGGTGTTTGTATTCTTCTTTATTGAATGACTATTTCTGTTTTGCGTATCTAGTTTTGAAGTGGTTTTCAATAATCCCTATATATGTTTCTTTTTCATTTTCTGATGTCAAAGTGGCTCGGTATACAATGTTATCATAGAGGCATTTGTTGCTTAAGGGACACTGTTCTTTTTTTGTTCAGTTGCAAGATTTCCTTTCTTCACCCTTCTTTACTGTGTTGCTTTTCATTTTGTTTGATGAATCAATTATATTTTTTTAAGGTTAGGGTATACATGAATATGATAGTTTGAAGGTGGTCTTGTTGAATATTTTGGACAGTGTGTTCTTTTGTGAATGATGTTGTCAGAATTTAAAGAAAAAAGTCTTTCCCTATGTTTGTTTTTGCTCTCCCATCAAATGGAGGGTTATACCATGTGATTTTCCTTTTCCGGTTTTTCTCGTTTCTGTTCATGTTGTTATCTGGGCTGTATTGTAGTTTGTAGTTGTAACCACCTTTTTGCAACGTTTCTTGGTATTCTGCTGCTATGTTGTTGAATACTCTTTCGTTACATAACAAATTAGATAATCTCTTGTTTATGCCATTGGGTATAGTTTTGTTGAGGTCAAGCGTTATGTCTTACGTAGTTCACTACCTTCTTATTTGCTTCGATGGCAACAATTTTTAGGTTTTGATTTTGGAAGATTTGCACAAGTTCATTTTTCTCTTGTTTTCGATGGTTCTTGGATTGGTGGTTAGTGCAGCGAGGCACATCATCTCTGTATAGTCCGACT
>JADBJO010008587.1:75071-77571 GCA_016801955.1 Conus betulinus
ATTTGGTTGGATGACCAAAAAGCCAGATCAGACGAAAACCCAGGCGGATAGAACCGACGTCTGTGCCAGGATATTAAGATTGGTCTATTGAAAAACATGCTCCATTCAAATATCCGTCTATTTTGTAATGGATGTGAAACGTAAGGTGATCCTCTCAGCTAGACACAAGAAGAATGTCCACATAATACATTGGACGCGCGCGCGCGCCCGCACACACACACACACACACACACACACACACACACACACACACACACACACACACACACACACACACACACACACACACACACACACAGATTCTCACACGCACCTCCTCTCTCTCTCTCTCTCTCTCTCTCTCTCTCTCTCTCTCTCTCTCTCTCTCTCTCTCTATATATATATATATATATATATATATATATTCTACTTGCATGCTTACACACACACACACACACATACATACATACATACATACATACATACATACATACATACATACATACATACATGCATATATATACATGCATAGAGACAGGCAGACGGAGAGGCAGCCATCCAGACTAACAGACGTCAATTTGATTCCAGGAAAACCAGCAGCAGAACACTGTCTGATTGATAAAGTTTCTTCCTTGTAGAAGGTTTAGTTTGCTTCTATGCAGAGAGAATGTCACCAGTGCAGACATAACATATTGATGCCCGCATGCTCGTGTTTCTGTGTATCTTTTAGCTTTTCTGGCAGATGATTCAATTATTCAAGAACCCAGAGCTCCGGTCTTTCCTAGAATCAAATGGCATCGTCGACACATTAAATGCGTAGGAAATCATCTTGACAAAAAAAAAAAAAAAAAAAAAAAAAAAAAAAAAAAGAAAAAAAAAACCTCCTGATTCATTGACTGACCTTCGGCAGAAAAAGTCTATGATGTCAGCAAATTCAAACAGTCCCAAAGTGACTAGAAATCAAAGAACTTCAGAAGTGTCCAACTTATTTGAACATATATGTGTATTGGTCTCCCTACTGTAGATGCTAGCCTCTCTCTCTCTCTCTCTCTCCTCTCTCTCTCTCTCTCTCTCTCTCTCTCTCTCTCTCTCTCTCTCTCTCTCTCTGCTGCCGGGGTCACGTGGTATGGCACGAAGCGACAGGGCGCCATTTTTTTCAGCTCGCAGCGGTTGTTTACTATTTGCCTGTGACAATGCCAGTTACTGGACTTCCAGCGACTGCGGAGACAGCCCTAAACGCCCTGCTGACTGAAAACTCTGTATCCAGCTGAAACATTACTGGAGAAGGCAGCAGCACAGTGATCGTTGTGTGACTGAAGCCGGTCAGCCCAGTGTCAACAACAATGGCGGATACTGTGCTGAACCGGAGAACGCAAGCTCAGTACTGAAAGAAGCCCCCCAGCCAGGTGCGACGAGATCAAGAGAGATCGAAGCAGCAGAACAGACGTCTTGAAACGGGTTGATGCTGGTCTCGATACCACAAGTGACGCTAATGAACTAGCCGTACCTAGCACCAAATCGGACGAACACACTTCACAGTACAGTGCAGAAGAACTCATCAAACCGACTGGCGATGACGATGACACGTCGCATATCCAGGATACACTTCTCTCTTTGCATTCCGATCTGTCGGGATGTGACAGAAGAGACCCAGAATTCCACCCGTCGGACATCGACACAAGTCTGGAACAAACTATAGACAAAATTGTCACCGGTTTTAACACGGGCGTGGTTAAGGGTTATGTCGCTACTCTGACAGATCGACAGATGCAGAGACGATTGCGAGATCCACACAGAAATAACGCATTTCGGAGGATCGTGTGTTTTATCAAACAGATGATGTGGGTGTGCTGCTGTGTGAGTCCGATGATGTCGTTCTGGAACATTCCTGCGATCCGTGTTCGGAGAGGACGATTGCTTGTTCTGCTTTGTGAAGCAGGAAAAAAAGACACATGTCATCAGAGGAAATGGAAAACACACACACACACACACACACACACACACACACACACACACACACACACACACACACACACACACACACACACACAGTATTTGATTACAGGTCGGCTGGCAGTAGCAGAGAGTCTGGTTAAGGAAGCTCGTCTCTGTAAGGTAGGGTATTTTGTTCTCAAAAAACAGAGGGCATGGCTGCGGTGTTTAAATTTGTGTCTAATCCTATATGCTCATGTGTCTGTCTCAAACCCGTTTGTCTGATTTTCACAGATAGCTAACTCACTCGTTAAATCAATGCTCTGCTTGGACTCAAAATCATAAACACCGTCCACAGATCAATTTTTAGAGAAAATTAATTTGAACTGAAAAATGAAAAAAGAAAAAACAAAATCCAAGACGCATCGTTCAACGTTTTCGGAAAAAAGGAGCTAGTGATATCAGCGTTCAATTATTTCCAAATTGACGGAAAATGAAAACAAAGTAGGAACTGTCCAACTCAGACGCACACAGTATACCTGTTCTTAGCTTTCTCTCCTACATATGCAGTCTCTCTCTCTCTCTCTCC
>JADBJO010008587.1:82571-94247 GCA_016801955.1 Conus betulinus
CTCATTGTTGTGTAAGGTACGTTCGGTGTATTGACTGATTTTTGGTCTCAGATGTTAATCAGATTACACATTATTTTCAAATTTATACATAAATAATAGAGATTTCCAAACCTGAACTGTTTTGGGGAACTGTTGGATGACAGCAGCGCAGCATGTGTGCGGCACGTGCAAGGTGTTCGCTTGTTCGTGAGGGGAAGAAAGGGAGAAGTTGTGCATTGGCGCATGAAGTAAGACTTGTTTGGCCTCTGAAGTGGTCCGTGACTATGCTCTTCGCAGCAGTTTTTCTAACTGCATTGAGGCTCAATGCAAAAGCAAACAGTGCAGGCGGCTGTGACAATGATTCTCTCCAACACACCAGCATCTGTGTCCATGTTGGCGTCGTGTATCTGTCTCTGGATGTAAACATTGCACATGTGAACCGTCTTTTTCTTATGTGGTCAGTGGCTGTCCATTTTCAAGCGATCTCAAGATCAAAATTAAAACAAAAACTCAGGTTTGTGATAATATCCACGCAAAAAGTGTATTTCTGACGTTCTACCTGAAGTCCTCTGCAGTCGTCATTCGTTGGCTACTCTTCCTGCGGTGACATTGAGCGGAACCCTGGACCAACACGGGCCAACGAGTTTTCTAATTATATTTCCAGTTCTGGCAGTTCACCTGTTCACATCAGGAAATCTTCCGATCAGAATCTTGGACCCGACAGAGACTTGAACCAAAGGCTGTTTTCTATGGCTGGTTATTCACAACGTGAAAACACTGACATCCTGGAAAGGTTCAAGTGTTGGTATGGACTTCTACAGAAGGAAAATGATCAGCTAAAAGCCAGAGTTGATCTGCTTGCCAGCAAGTGTCAAGTCCTAGAACAACAGTGTGAAAATCTCTTCCAGTGGAAAGATTTGTTTATAGATGTATCCCACCATATGGACAGCCAAGTAGACAAAATCGAGTCTTTTTCTCGTCGGAACAACTTGCGGTTTTTCAACGTTTTTGAAGGCCCAAGTGAGACCAACTCCAAGTGCGCCCCGAATGATAGTACAGCTGTTGAACCGATTTTTTCCCTTCCAAGCAGTGGACAATCGATGACGTGGAGCGGGCACATCGGGTTGGTCGAAGAAGTAACAACAGCAGTTACCCTCGCCCGATTGTCGCTCGTCTTTTCCACTGGCAAGATAAGCTGACCATTCTGAGGGAACGGGAGTGCAGGAAAGAAATGGCAGAAACACAGGGTATACGTGTTGCTTCAGACTTGACCAGCCGTCAGAACCAGATTATCAAAGAAGAAAGAAATGCTGGCAGACATGCGTACTTCTGGAAAGGACGCATATTCTACAAGAGCAAAACAACATGAAAGTCATAAAAGAGACGCTCTAAGACACTCTGACAATGTAACCAATGCCACCCTGCTCGGTGTCACTACAGAAAGACAAGTCATCCAAAGCAGCAACGCCAAATGGATGAGCCAGTCAACCAGCACGACAACCAACACGACATGGCTCAAGAAGACGTGGATCAACATCATGCCTACCGAGATGTCCGACACCCTCAACAGAAGTCGAACTCACGTAACTTCACTGATGACTTCCCTTGGACTGTTGACATGACTTCATCCCCACCACTTTCAGGCCGTCAAACAGAAGACATGAACGTTGGCAGGCAGGTCTACGTTTGGAAGGAGCGCCTCTACCACATGCGCCAGAGCATGCAACACCGTGGCCCAAGAAAAGACCCACGAAGACGCTCTAACAGTTTGGCTTGGACTGCTGACCCTGATGTCTCCGCGGAACCAGTCAGTCTACATGGCTTGGCACCAGCTCCAACCCATGTGGACTCCACTCAACTGCAGTCCCGACAGAGGCCAATGACATCTTCTGCTGAGGACCTCCCATGGACAGCAGCCAGTTTCACGCAGGATGCCGCTGCTGATAGTTATTGAACGAGTAAAACCAGCGTGGCCCAGTGCCAACGCCTATCTACATGGACTCCACCCACCCACAGTCCAGGCAGAGGCCGATGTCATCCTCTGATGAGGGCCTCCCATGGACTGCAGACATGGCTGCATTCCCGCCCCTCCCCGATCGTTCAACACAGGAGATACCATGCAGAACACGTGGCGAGCACCGTGAGGAACAAGAATACCGCCAGAAGCCTGTGGATACAGGCCATGGAGCCCCAGCGGATGTTCCAGGGACAGCGCCTGCCCATCCTCCACAGCCACAGCGAACTCCACGCCCCTCAGCCGGAGTGACGGTTAATCAATGGGGCGTCAGACTCACGTCCACACCGAACGCGGAAGACGAGAACCATGCGCCCAGACCCAATTCTCGGAACGCCAGGGACCGTCTACCCGTGGAATCCCGGCTCCATCATGAACGTGACACGCAGACATCTTGTCTGATGACTGGTGAAGTTGCACCAACTTCTGGTGCAAACCAGTTGAGCCCAATGGTTGGCCGGGAACGTGCTGTGCATAGTGCTTTCAATAGCAGCACTGACCTCTCCTATGATGCCCCTCTCCCTCCTTCCACCCAGCAAGCAGTCCCTGATGGACCTGAGGCAGATCTGGCTTCCCACACACCTTCTTCGCCACGCCCATCCTCAACCACTGCACCCACCAGTGAAGCCAAGGCAGACGACAGCACCACCATGGTGAAACGCCTGGTGACCCATGGACTGGCGCAGATGAATTAGAGAGTCAGTCTTTTGGGCAGTCTGACGGTAGACGTGACGGGATGAACTGTTCAAGTGTAATCCATCTTCCCGTAGTGTCAGAACAACAGAACTGTTCTATGATATCAGAAAACACTACAATACATGGCAGACAAACACGCAGCAAAACAAAGATGGCAATCGGACGTACAATGACAAACATAGCTCATGATAAATCCACTCTCAGACAAAAGCAGGTCACAGATTGTTTCCCACGCATTGCAACAGGATCATCCCAGGCGGATAGAAGCCAATCTACAGACACCTAGGGATTCGGGCCTGCCCTTGTCACTATATCTGGGGTTGTACCAGGTCCTGCAAATGATGCTAATGCAGAGAACTGTTGCATTTCTTTTCTTTCATACAATATAGAAGGTTTGAGTTCTGTATACCAACCTGAATTACAGTTATTATTCTGTAAATATGAAATCGTATTTTTGTCAGAAACTTTTGCGACCTATTTCCCTTCACATCTATTTCCTTCTTTTGAATTTTTTGTGTCACCTGGATGAAATTATCTGATGCTGTGACAGCCCGTCTATCTGGTGGTGTTGTTCTTATGGTAAAAAAGACAATTTCTAGATTGTTGAACGCATTCCATTAGAATGTGATAACTGTATTGCTGTGAAACTATCTGAACAGTTTTGGTGGCTTACCTATCGACACTATATTGTTAGGTATTTATGTTCCCCCCAGCATCAAGCCCGTATTATTTAGATACAGAAATAAGAAATGGAATATATATCTGTTTGAACACTGTCTTCTCGATATTTTTGAGCAGTATGGAGAATTACCTTTCATTATTATGGGAGATTTTAATGCCAGGACAGGTAAATCAAACGCTAGGGAAATCACTCTCCCTGACACTAATGTTTGGAACGATGATGACAATAATATTGAAGAAGATGAAGCATATCTTAGAAACTCCAAAGATGAAATGATGAATGAATTTGGATGTTACCTATTGAAATTATGTGAAGAATTTTCATTGATAATTCTAAATGGTGTTACCTCAGTTGATCCGCACGGAGACTATACATATATAGCACATAATGGGGCAAGTATCATAGATTATTTTTTGATTTCAAGGTGCCTTTTTGAACATGCTCTAAGCATGAGAGTGCTCAACATTGCTGAATCTAAACATTTACCTATTGAATTAAGATTAAACTTACCAAGAAATGTAAAATACATTCAAAATAAATCTGTAAAACGTGTCATCCAAAGGTTCATTTGGAACAAGGATCGTTTGGATGAATATCAACAGGCCTTCAAGTCACAGGAGATACTAGATATTTTAAACGAAGCTGTAATTCTGATGACTACTGATGTGTCAACCTGGCATTGAATAAATTTTACGAATGTTTGACTCTTGCAGGCCAGTGTATGAAAAAAACATATTGTTATTGGTGCAAAGAACAACAATTCCTGGTTCGATAGTGAATGTCGAAATGAAAGATCAGACTTATTGCAATCCTTGAAAAATTTTACCTATTGCAAGAACGCAATACAGGTCGAGGAACTGAGGCTTACGTACACTAATAAACGAAGAGAATACAAACAGTTGCTTGTTAGAAAACAAAAAGAAGATAAATACGTATACTGGCTACTCTTGAGACAAATAAAAATGATCCCAAGAAATTCTGGGGGACTATTAAGTCAAAGGTAGGTACCAAAGCACCAGAAAGCTCCATCACAATTGAAGAATGGTACAATCACTTTTACAAAGTTTATAACGACTTTGAACAGGAAAACGAACTATGTTCTGGAATCAACGATTATTCTGTACCTTCAGCTAATCATATGACCAACAATAATAATAATGAAACTAGTTTCTGCTGTGTAATGTGGATACTTCCACCCTAGACTGGGAAATAACAGAATTAGAGGTTAAAAATGCAGTACGATCACTTCGGAATGGTAAAGCTGCTGGAACCGATGGATTTAGTGCTGAATTTTACAAGTATGCTCCTCTGGTAGTCGTTTCTTTTTTTTGACCAAATTTTTCAACAGACTGTTTGATTCCGGGACATTTCCACTCATGTGGTCAGAAGCAATCATACATCCTCTGCATAAAAAAGGTAATGCTAAATTTTCCTGACAATTACCGAGGCATCTCATTGTTAAATATAAGTGGCAAATTATACACCTATGTTCTGAACAAACGTCTTACAGAGTGGGTGTCGAAAAAAATAATGTAATCAGTGAGTCGCAGGCAGGATTCAGGAAGAGTTTATAGCACAGTCGACCATATATTTACTTTAGTATCACTTGTACAGAAACAGTTATCTTCTGGCAAAAAGCTCTATGCCGCATTTATCGACTTTAAAAAAGCCTTCGATTTAGTGAATAGAAATAAATTGTGGTTAATACTGAATAAAAATGGGTGTGCAAGGTAAAATGCATCATGCTATCAAAAGTATGTACCAAGTTGTTAAAGCTAGAGTTCGGGCAAACAGTGATTTTACTGAAGCCTTTATGTGTCCTCGTGGTTTGAAACAAGGTGACAACTGTAGCCTATTTTATTTTCGTTATTCATAAATGAACTCGCAAATGACGTTGCACTATCTGGAAAACATGGAATAAGCTTATTCCCCGATATTCTTAACATTCTTATTATGCTTTTTGCTGATGACGTTGTTCTCCTTTCCCATACTGTAATTGGTCTTCAAAAACAACTAGATATATTAACTAACACTGCCAATAAACTAGGACTGATCGTGAATGAGAAAAATCTAAAATTATAATATTTCGTAAAGGAGGGCATGTTGCCTCACGAGAAAAATGGTTTCACAATGGTATACAATTGCAAGTTGTGAATGAGTATAAATACTTAGGTGTCATTCTTTCTACCGTTTAACTTTTTCATATTCTTTGGAGGAAAAGGCGCTCAAAGCTAAAAAATGTGTTTTTAGTATTTTGAAAATTTTTGTGGTCTCTAGGCGAAAACAATCCAAAACTTTTCTTCAAAATTTTTGACAGCCAGATCCAGCCAATTTTAACATATGCGCTGAAGTTTGGGGTTTAACTGCAAACCATAATAATTGAAAGAGTACACCTTTTAGCTATTAAACGTCTTCTGAATGTAAGTGTTCACACACCAAGTGCACTTATATATTCCGAAACTGGCAGATACCCGTTATATATTCAGACTTTAATAAAAATGTGTAAAATACTGGCTGAAATTAACCCGTATGGAGGATAACCGTATCCCAAGAAAATCTTATAAAATGTTATGTAGTCTGCATTATAAGGGCAAAAGGAACTGGGTAAGCAATATATGTTTGACATTATATAAATATGGTTTTGGATTTGTGTGGGAAAATCAAGGGGTGGAAAATGTTAAATGTTTTGTGCATGCCTTAAACAAAGACTTGTTGACTGCTGTTTACAAGACTTAGACGCTGCTATTAACTCAAAAGAAAGATTTCAGTTCTACTCTTCCTTTCGACAACTCTATGATGTTCCAGAATATTTGTTTAAAAAAAAATCCATCTCTTAGAAAATACTTGACAAGAATTAGACTTGGAGTTTCACAACTAAGAATTCATAAGTCTAGATTCTCAGTTACAAGAATAAATAAAGATTGTCCATTTTGTCCTGGCATTGAAGAATCTGAGCTGCATTTTATACTAGTGTGTGATAAATACAGTTCTTTACGGAAAACCTTTATCCCAGCCAAATACCATAGTCATCCAAATGCATTCAAATTGACTTTATTACTCTCAGATGTCAGAATATGTAAATCTCTTGCTGTGTATATATCTAAAGCCTTTAATACTAGAAACCACTTCTTGTACGATGTTTGATGTTTTGATTCATTTGATGATCTATTTTTGCTTTTCCATTGTATTTTAGTGTCATCATCACTTTCCCCTCCCATTCCCCTCTCTCATCATGCTTTGACCTTGCCACTGGATAAACACACATGGTCCTATGCGACTCAACAGATAATCCTTCGCGTTAAAATATGGAAATCCTTGAGCCAAGAGGAACACGTCAGCATCATTCTGAGTCAGTCAGTGATCCGAACTTCGCAAAGAACTGTTCTGTCAAGACTGTAAATCAGAAAATCACCTCATTCTCTCAGTATTCGCACATTCCTTTGAAAGAATCCTTAGACAGAAAATGTCTCTAAAAACGAGAAGAGAAACCAGTAAGTCCTGGCTCGTCTTTCAAAGACTGGACGATGAGATGGAAAAATGTGAGTCTGAATACTGAACGACCGAAGAGGTGAAAAAGAAAAGTGTTTTTCCCCCTCTTCACAGAAGTCTGTATGATGATTTTATGAGAGGGCAGACTTACCTCTCCGCCTACGCATTCAGTTTTTATGTACCCCTGTATTCCCTAAGTAAAGAAATCTGTAATCATTCTTTTCCTCTGATTAGCTCATTAGGTGTTCACTGTTTTTGTCTGTCTGTTTCTTTCTTTCTTTCAGTTTGCTTCTTATAGTCTGCAAGAGCAAAGCCGACCACAGACAGTCCACTTACTTGTTTAAAAATAGGAAGCTGCAAGATGAAAAACACAATAACATCGTAAATTTCTGAAGATGGAAACTGTTTGAGGCGCGCGTGCGCGCGCGCGCACACACACACACACACACACACACACACACACACACACACACACACATACGCGCGCGCCCGCGCGCGCGTACGTGAAAACAGCGTGAACCAAACCAAATTATCGATACAATAATAACACCATGCGTACCCACCCACCCCTCTCTCTCTCTCTCTCTCTCTCTCTCTCTCTCTCTCTCTCTCGACTCTCTTCAGCGACTCTGTTTGGGAGTCTGAAAGTGAGCAGATCTTTGGTGGAGATCAGTCAGCAGGCCCGTACACACCACTATCCAGATGTACAAGCTACTTAGTATAACGCACACACCTAGTTTTCGAGGAGGATACGGAGAGGCGAGTAACTTTGCAGGCAACCGAAGAAAAACAACCACGATGAATTGTCCTGTGATGATGGCAGACATCACAACAACAGACAGACCAACTGGGTCACGTTTCACACTTAAAAAATGCTGAAGTTTGGGAATGTTGGTGCAGTGAGAAGGTCGGCACTGACGAGTACTGACTCTCACGCAGAAGCCACAACAAACACTCCTGTTCATCTGTCTGTCGTGGCATCCAGCGAGCACTTTGTCGTGGGAGGGCGTGACATAGTAGTGCAAACAAAACTGCATTGTGCAGTCCTCACAAATGAAACTACAAAGCATCGTCCTCATCCCCATCAAGCATCCCAAAACAAAGAAAAATCCATCTTCAATTCTCTAGCCCCTAATGTACTGCTACTATGGTGGCCTAGGTATTACACAGAAAATTTGTCTTCAGTTCTCAGGCGTTTAACGTTCTGCTCTCCTGGTGACCAAAGTTTCACTTTCTGCAGCCATTCTGTGGTGTAGTCACGCCCAACTCTTAGATGTCAGCAGACCCCAGGGGCTGTCTTGGGGGGTTGTGGTAACGGTCTCCCATTCCATGGGAGGTCATTTCACTCTCTGGTCTGATTCCCTAAGAACATAATTACTACTATCGTCAGTTAGTTGCAACTAGTGAGTATGGCAAATCATATGGGACTACTCAAACTGCCCAAGTGACTCGTTGTGACAGTGTCTCCCAAGTGGGTTGCCTTACGAAAACCTTACACTGATAAACTCTCCGTGGACCGCTAGCGCTGGGATTGCGATCTAAGACGAAGCTGTGCAGTGAATGTACTCGATAGAAATATTTACGCCATTGACAAAAACTCTGGGTCAGAAAAAAGAACAATGACAGACACAACAAGCAAGTGAGAGAGCATCGGACACACACAGATGTCAAAACTGTGACACTATATTTGAAAAAAAAGAGAAAAAAAAAAAAAAAAAAAAAGAGAGAGAGAGAGAGAGAGAGAGAGAGAGAGAGAGCGAGAGAGAGAGAGAGAGAGAACAGATACAGATACGACTGTTCCAGTACGTTCGTGCACCTGATATCAATCAAGCGTGCAATTTCCTTGTTACCGAACCTAAGGAATGACTTTACCGTAGTATTAGTCTAAAATTTACAGACACAAATGTTCTTCCCAAAACCTATATAACAAAGCATGGACATAAACATATGGCAGAAAGAACACGTAGCCTACAAGTATTCCTTGTTTTCAATTACAATACTTTTTTTTAACCAAAGAAAAGGACTCATCCAGCCAATGTTTTCTTTTCTCGTCTTTTCTTTCTTTCTTTCTTTCTTTTTTCCCTTAAGAAGCCATTCTTGATCAGAAAGATCATCTACCCCTCATCACAGTATAATACCGTTCCACTCTGGTTCTGCTTTCAGCAGCCTGGCGAAAGAAGCAATGCGAGCTTTGTTAGATTTCCATTTATATTTACAAACGAAACTTGGCGAACGGACCTATAACAAGATGTAATATTTCACAAGTACCATTGTCCCTTTATCTCACAGATGAAGAGGTTTTTTTTTCTGAAAAAGTCAGGTTAGTACTGGTTTACAGGTATCATTTATCAATTTTTCAAGGCCATTCCGGAACGCGCTTGAAATATATTTCCAAAATGAACGTATGATTGGTTCTTTTTCCTAAGCAAGAAGGCGACTTGTTGCGGCACACAAATGTCACCCTAGTACAAAATGTCACCCGGAGGCCTATTCTTTAAAATCGAAATTGCGATTGAGAAAAAAATGTTATGTCTGGTACAAAGTGTCACCCTGGGCCCTGAGATGACATTTCGTGTTGACAAGTCATATTCATTACCACTGTGGAACAAATTCTTGCCATAACAATACGTGAATGTATGGTTTTGCCGGGCTCCAGTCTAACAAGTAACCGTTTGGTACTGTAGGTGTACAAGGAACGCCTGTATAGACTAACTCGATATGATGGTGGCGATGGTGATGGTGTTAGTGGTGATGGTGTAAGATTTTAAGTCTTATCTCTGACATACCTGACTGTACTTGCGTCCAAGCGGCAGCCACACGGAACAAACAATGTCTGTCTCTCAGACACCGACATTCTCTCACTAAATTCAAGACAGGTTTTAATGCATGGCATATATGTTATTATGTATAGAGTATGTGTACCACATCTGAAGTATAAGCAAACAGATAATCGGACGAAGTCATGATGTATTACGTAAAGTGCTGTGAATAGGGGTCTGGAATATTTCTTGTGCGGTCGTTCAGTATTGTCACCTGCACTGACACAAAGACAGTCTCAGCACTGACCTAGATCACACAATACCAGTGCCATGTCACACGTCGTTCAGTACTGTCACCTGTACGGACACAAAGACAGTCTCAGCACTGACCTAAGATCACACACCAGTGCCATGTCACACCCGACCAAAAACGATGCATTCACAAAAAGCGGCAACGTGTTTCACAAAAGACATGAACAAGTCTTGAGTAACATTTGGCACCGAGTGACATTATGATCCGCGACGACGGTACAAATTGTCACCGGTGACTTTCTTACCGTGGATGACACTTTGTGCTGCATCGTCGGCGCAGAATTTTGCGGTTGATAAAATGTACCAGGAGTGAAGTTTTGGGTGGTGTGTGTTGTGTGTGTGTGTGTGTGTGTGTGTGTGTGTGTGTGTGTGTGTGTGTGTGCTTTTTTTTTTTTTTTTTTTTTTTTACCGCAACATGATTCAATACATCTACGAAGAAAAAGGTATTTCCCTGTCGGAAGAATGCTAGTTTACAGCCTGCACTTAAGCTAGATAAACTATGTGCCAGCTTTCGAACAAACGCATTTTCTACTTAGATCTTGAAGTTTTCATAATGCATGTTCCATTCCTTAAGACCTGCGGGAAACGAAACGTCATAACCTGTTTGCACTAATTGCTTTCGTTTGTTCATTTGAACTAACCTGCCTGACTGTGGACTGGGATATTTATACCTAACGGTCACTGTCAACTGTTATTTGTTTTCTTTAAAAGATTGCATTAGTAACTTCATTTACACCGAGGGGTCACTGTTACCTTCAGCTCATCTTCATATTTTTTATTGCACCAATAACACCGATAACATGAACTGATATTAACAATAGGATATTTCCTGCTAAAGTTACAAGCGACAAGAAGTCACCTTCCTCACTCACAGAAATGAAGTTTTTTCTTGAACAAATATAAGTGCAATATACAACAACAACAACAACAACAACAACTACAACAAAGTGGGAGTGTTGTTCATCACAGAGTACCTTCACATGCAGCTCCTACGTCTCCCGCCCACCTGATCTTCCTCTTCCCCTACCTCCTTCCATCTACACTCCGCATCTGATAAGTCTAGCAATGCAGAACAAGAAGAGTTTTATTCATTTACGCCCAACTTCAAACACAACAACAAAAACCACTAAGCACGACTTGTGCGTGGACCCGTGAACGTCACCTATAACCCTTACATCACACAAGCGATGCTAATCGTGGCGACCTTCTGACTTGTTGGCGATACACTAGGGAGGGCCCCCTTCCAGACAGTCGGAGGTGATATGTCTGGAGTTGACAGCGAAGCCAAGTCTGTCACCCAGTTCACAGCACGGAGAGCGTGGGCTGCAATGACGACGGCGTCAGGTCCCCAGTGCAAGGCATTACTGAATAACAATCATGCTGGTGGCGGCTTTGTCTACGAGCTCATGCATGTGGCAGCTATGTCTAGGAGATGGGTCGGCCAAACAGGCCATGTGCACGTCATAGCCATATTTTGTTGTCGCTAGGAAGCCAGTTCTCGACTGCAGGGGGCATTTTTTACTCAGAATAAACTTCCTTTCACACGATTCTGGTGCTTCATGGCATTGGCAACACAACGCGCTGTGATGGTGTGTGTGTGTGGGTGTGTTGGGGGGGGGGGGGGGGGGGGATGGGGCGGGAGGGGGGGATACAGTACATTTGATGTTTGTACAGCGTATTCAAAACAGTATTGTTTAATGTCTTTCAGAGGCGATGCGTGTGTGCACTGTGAGGATGGGTTACAC
>JADBJO010008588.1:0-5000 GCA_016801955.1 Conus betulinus
GGTGGTTTTTTGTGGTGTTGGTGTGGTGTGTCTTGGTGTTTGTTTGTGTTTTTTGTTTTTTTTTTTTTTGTTTTCTCCTCCTTTCTCTACCCCCTCCTCCCCCCCTTCCTCTTCCCTTTTCCCCTTCACTCTTTCTCTCCTCTTTTTTTTCCCCTCTCCCTTTTCCCCCCTTTCTGCCCCACGACCTCTCTCCTCTTTTTCATACGCCCCCTTTCTCTTGCACTTCCCTTCCCCCCACCCTTCTGCACCTTCTCCCCCCATGCTACCCCCCCACCATTTCTCGCCTCTGGTCCCTCATATGACTCCACCCAGTGTGAATACAGGGTTCACGCACACTAGCCAGTGTATATGCACGTAATCCGTTTAGACGCCCTGTCCTTCACACGCCTCCCCGGTTCCCTCAGCTTTTATGACGTGCAGAGTGGAGCGCCCAGCGACGGACCCCGACCCAGCTCGTGGAACACATCCGCGCCCCACCACTCAGCACTCTTTCTCGGGCTCATCGCACCCGTGGTACACAACCAAGGTGTCCACGGACCCATTCTTCAGGCCACATGCATGTCGTAGACCCGGCCCACCAGCTCGAACCGCCCCCCAGGCGCTCGGGTCCAGGAGACAGGCACCACCCCCCACAGCCCTCTCCTGGGCGGCATACCCACATTGATCACACCCAGTCACTCCAGAAAAGCGGCCGGCACATGACCACTTACTGCTATCTAGGATCCCCATCCAAAAGGGACCCCTGTTTAAATTGGATTAGTGACACCATTTATAGCTAGCGGCATCGCCGGTGGACAAGACACGCAGCCTATTTCAGAAGAAGGAATACACGATTAGGGACGAAGTAGGGAAAACACAATAAAAAACAAAGAAAAAAACTTTGGGACTCGGGTGGGGTGAACAGGTTCAGTTTGCGAACCCGCAAGGAAACCAGGCTGGTAAACACAACGAGTATAGCAAAACAGGCACGGAAGGAACCATGGGGAGTCCTCCTCATCAACCCCCAAGATACCACTGGACATATGGCATTAAATCAAAGCAAGTATCACCAGCATTGTAGTGGAAGTCTTGCTAACCTCATGTTTTTAATTTTTAATGAGGATGTCAAGCACATGTGCATAACTGGGAGGGGAATGGAGGATGGATTACTTAGCGGGTGTTGCCCACGTGGTGTTCAAAATGTGGCCCGTAGTGGCGGCGCTGGTACGCCGTCCTAGAAACGCTTTACATGCCAAAGTCACCGCTCAGATGCCACAGAATCGGCAATTGGTTCTCTCGCCATACTTAAGTCACAATGCTCTTCCATGGCCTAGATTTAGGCGCGTCCATAGACTGCACATCTTGATTAGGTTTTTAAAGACGATTCTGCACGATTCACAGTGTAACGATCCACCATGTCATGACGGAACGACGAACGATGAGGGCGACGTTTCTTAAGTGACCCTAAGCCAGGGGACCATGGGTGGGGAAAAAAAATAGATGGCGGTTATGTTTGGTGCACCCAACCGTCAACGGACCCCGGGCTAAAAAAACCGCAGTCGCTTCCCACATGGTACTCTTTAAGCCCGTTGGGCGCGGGCGCTGGCAGTCTGGAACTCTCTAAGCATTGCGGCCATCCCACATAGACTAATCAGGGGCTTTGTCCCCCACCCGGAACAGAAGAACATGAAGGCAACGGGGAACGTCGAAAGTTCCGACCGGGATATTCCGGGACAGGGAGTAGAACTCGTCTCCAGCAGGGCTGTGCAGGCTTCTCCTTGACGGTCCCCTGTGGGCGGTGACGCCTGCTCTATCGTACTGTAGCTCGAGGACCCAGCGACCTACGGGCAGCTCGTCACTCCTAGGTCCCAGACTAAGGCTGCGGGCCACTTGGTTCAAAGGCCTGGAACAGAGAGCTATAACCCAGGGGGCTACGATATGTCTAACCCATACTACGATGCATATTATGTGGTGTAGAAAATGTCCATGTATGCACATCCTCCAATACACCACACACACACTCCGAGCCATGCACGGGTTGACTGCGCCAGCTAGTATTATATATCCTGTAATGTCGGCTGATGCAAACAAACACTAACTTCTCTGCTCGGACTGAAAACGTGGAATGGTTTCCCATGAACGAGGGGAATCTTCGGGTTAGATATCCCACAGTAAGTTTCCCGCCTTATGCTATAACTGTTAACAATTCAGAACAACAAGGCATTGGAACCAACAGAGAGGCAAAAAAAAAAGAGAAAATTTTATACCCATTTTTAAATGAACGAAAAGACAACCATCAAAAAAAAGAAAGAAAGAAAGAGGAGAGAGAGGGAGGGAGAGAGAGAGAGAGAGAGAGAGAGAGAGAGAGGGGGGAGAAAGGAAGGAAATGGTACTAATTGTTAACGTTACTTAAGGCCGAGGATTCAAACCTGACCCCCTCAAAAAACCGTAAGCATTTAACACAAAGATGGGGTGAAGGATGAAACAAATCAAGAAACGATAATTTAATGCTTACCCCATTCGGCTCGTGGGGGAAGTCGGAATGGGACAACTTCGCTGTGTTGGCCTCAAGACCTATCGAAAGGTGTTACCACTGTTCGACGAGACATCAGTAGTATATGAGGCCCCTCTCGGAGGGACGACCAACGAGAGCTCGATGTAACCCGCTTCACGTAGCTGAGTTCCCCATTCTAGAACGAGTTATCCTCTTAAATACTAACAGGGGAGGAGAACTCCGGCAGGCCTACCAGAGTTAGTTCCCCTAGCATTTGCCCTCAACCGGGCGACAGAAAGCTGAATTGAATGATGCGCGTAAAGCACGAGGGTTTCTTAGGCTCAACCTGAACATGGTTTCTGGGGGTGAACACAGAGGTCTTCGAGTGCAAACAAAAAAAACTACCTGACAGTGGAAAAAGTTTCAGGTCGAGGCCTTCACGCCTGTCTGTGTGTCAGACAGGTCGTGACAAACCCCCCACCTAAAGCGTTGTCTTACTGAAAGACAACAAGACAGGGACTGGGCACAGGACCAAAAAGGAGTGGTTACACAGACAACCTATTCCTTCATAGACTCCGGGTGCAGACGACTCAATGCATCTGCACCCCAGTTTTCTGAACCCTTGATGGCTCTGAAAGTGAAAGTGTGAGCTTGGAGTTCCATGGCCCATGCCATGAGCCTTTTACTTACGGGCCGGATTCTGCTAAGGTAACTGAGTGGGTGGTGGTCGCTCTCTACCACGAAGTGCCTGCCATAGAGGTAGGGGTAGAATCGCCGTATGCCCCAGACTACGGCGAAACACTCCAGCTCTATGGTGTGATATCGACGCTCGGTGTCGGACAACTTTTGCCCCCTGGTCTTGCAACAGCACCGCATGAGCCTATTTCCCTGAAACCGCGTCTGTAGGCATCAGAGGCCCTCCGAAATGCTTCAACAAAGCCAGAAAGCGAATGGGATGGGAGTGAGTTGAATGGGTTACCCTTAAGCACCTGATAGGTGCAGCACCATGTCCGCCTCTGACATTCCATACATATGAGCTACAGTTTCAAAATGCTCAAGGAACTCTTCAACATCTTCATCAGGCTGAAGTTCGGGCATCTTTAACTTGGGAAGAGGTTTAGTTCCACGACTCCCCTCCCTCTCGCAAAGGGATAACCTGTCCAAAATCAGTTCTAACTCCCCTCTCCTCTCCTGCTCCCTCAACCTTTCCTGCTCTAACCGTTGTTCCTCCTGCCGTCTCTCTCTCCTCAATCTCTCCTCCTCTCTCTGAGTTTCCCTCGCCAACCTCTGTTCCTCCCTTATTCTTTCCCTCTCCCTCTCTTCCCTCCTCTCCCTCTCCCGGCGTTCTTCCCTCATCCCATCCCTCTCTCTTTCTTCTTGCATAAACATCAAGAGAGGAGTGAGGTCCGTGCCTTTGGAGACAGAGGGGAGAAGTGTCTCGGGAGTCAGGGGAGTCTCCAGTCTTGTGGCACCCTGAGCGGCCTCGGACTGAAGAGCGCTCCTAAAGGCGGCTCTTCTGGCGGCTTCTTCGTCTCTTCTGGCCTTAACTTGTTTCGACAAACTGTCCCAATCCAGATCGACTGGCCCTACACCTGTGGGGGTTGTGGCCGTAGGGGTACTGGGCGCGGTGGTATACACAACCGAACTAGTCGTCACTACATTAGTAGAAACTGCCGTCACTATCTTGTGCTGCGACCGTGTCACAGGTCTTGACGGTCTAGGATCGCTCGCCATGACTCCAACTAAAAAAAAAAAACAGGCACCAGGGGAGGAAAGTACGGGCTGCGAAAGGGGGTACTAACGCTAACAGGGGGAGCCAAGTCTTGAGTTCACCCGACCAAGTCGGCACCCTCCAGCCACCTAGTAGCGATTGTGAGGAACTGGCAAGACAAGTGCCGAAACGGTCTCCGAGCCGACCGGCGGAGCCCACACTGACTCACACCAGTCACCCCTCCCAGCAAAACGACGGAACAGCAACTGCCTCTCTAGGATCCCAATCCAAAGGGGGAACCTTTTTAATGCTGATTATTGACAATATTATATCTAGCGGCAGCAAGGGTCCAACAGACACGCCAGGAATATTTGAGTACAGATATATGAAATACAGATCCCTGGGGTATGAAGTCTAGGGGTATAACACAATAAAAAAAAAAAAAAAAAACTTTGGGACCTCAGTTGGCGCGCCGGGGACCTGTAGCAACGAGTAAGCGAAAACAGGCAAGGGAAACGATGGGGAGTCTCTCCTCATCAACATTAACCATATGGACATATATATTAAATTCAAAAGCAATCATCATAGCATATCAACTCAAAAAAAAAAAAAAAAAAAAAAAAAAAAAAAAAAAACAATGACTCTCCAAATGTGCATAAATGGGTGATGATACATAGCGTGTGTGTTTGTGTGTGTTCAATCCCAGTAGGCATCGTGTCCCTAGAAACCGAACACCCAAGTCACAGCTCGGCACAGAATGGGGCAATTGGTCTCTGCTTAGTCACTCAGGCTTAGTCTCTGCTTAGTCACTCAGGC
>JADBJO010008588.1:10000-12500 GCA_016801955.1 Conus betulinus
GGTGTGGCCACCTTCGGCAGCGACAACTTCCGGCACCTGCGCGGCATGGGAGTCGACCAGACGCCTGATGAGCTGCTGTGGCAGGTCGTCCCACTCCCCTGCAAGGCGTTGAACAGCCCTTGGGGGTTCGCCGGCGCCTCCCGTCGTCCACGCACACGCCTGTCCAGCTCGTCCCAGGGATGTTCTATAGGGTTCATGTCGGGCGACATGGACGGCAGGGCAGCACGTGGACGTCGTGATGGGCGAGGAACTCGGTGGTGAGTCTAGCTGCATGAGGGCGGGCGTTGTCATGCTGGAACACGGCCCCAGGGAGCCCGAGAAGGGGGAGGGCGTGTGGGCGCAGAATTTCGTCCACATAGCGCTGGGCGTTCAGGTGGCCTTGGACGTGAACCAGGTGGCTTCGTTGACCAGAACTGATGGCCCCCCACACCATAACGCCTCCGCCACCGTGGGGGTGGTGCCTCATCCACACAGTTGGGGGCGTATCGTTCGTTTTGTCGCCTGTACACCCTCCTCCGCCTGTCATGCCGCTGGACAAGAAAATACGACTCATCACTGAAGACAATGTGTCTCCAGTGGTTCCGGACGGTCCAGCGACGGTGCTGATTGCCCCACAAACACACGGTTCTGGCGGTGGCGACGGGTGAGGACCGCTCCTCTCAGCGGTCTCTGCGACCTCAGACCGGCCTCGTGCAGGCGGTTTCTTACTGTCTGGTCCGACACTCGGCGGGGTCCAGGGAGCTCCTGGGCACTGGTTCTAGCCGTCAAGAACCGATTTCGGAGATGTCGCAGCAGTATCAGCCTGTCTTGAGCTGCAGTTTGTGGCCCGTGGTCTACCAGCCCGAGGCAAGTCATCCACAGAGCCAGTGTCTTGAAACCTGGCCCAGAGCCTGGTGATGGTGCTCTGAGCAACGTTGAATTGACGTGCGACCTGACTGTGGCTCTGGCCTGCCTGGAGACGCCCAACAGCAGTCCAACGGTCATCTCTCCTCAAAGGGGACATTTTTGTTGTTTGATTTTCCGAGAAACGCATCGGCAAAAAATGTCCCTTTTTTACTGGATTTCCTCGGCCTATGTGTGAGCACAATGTTCACCAATATTTGTGGGAATCCACTCAACCGTAACGAACGCGGCCAGCAAAAAGGTCAAATCCAACATTTTCGCCCCGAGGCGCACGTGCGTACTGTACGTAGCTAAACTTTTGACCTCGATACAAGGTAAACAGTTCGGAGAACATTTACTGCGGTTACAATTTGATTTTGGCTTCTGGAATATGGAAATATTTGAAATTAAGCACCCATGCGTTTCTTTTCTGGCACTTCTGTCTTAGGAAAGTTCATCCCTTTTTCAGCAATGATTAAATCTGCTTGCTGCTGTATGCTATTCACAATGACTTGAGTACGACTTTGTGAGCTTTGTTGATCAAACTGATAGAGCCGTCGCTCGGGCAGTGTTGGAGATATGCATTCTTGGCAAGGACGACGTATAGTGATGGAGGTTATAGCCCAGGTCACCTGCCAGTGTGCTAGATCGTGTTGCCGAGGAGCAGGTAAGATATGTGTTGCTGCTTCTCAGCCACGTGTCGAGAGTCTACAGGGAAATGGTCGATGTCTGCAGCCTTCCCAAATTGGAGCGATTTCACTGCCAGTAAGATTTCTTCATGAAGTATTGGAAAGTCATCCTTACTTCATGAATCTTGTAGTTAGCACACTAGGATCTTGTTTGCGTTTCTTTTTCTCTCGGAATATATACAATATTCTGTGCACATTTTAATGATGTCTTCTTCCTGAGTGAGAGTCTCACTGACTCTGTTCTGAATAGTGCTGCATTTGCCCTGTTTCTGATTGATCAAGTCTTTTACACCTGACAATGTTTTCTCTGTGTCTTCTTCTCCTTACACTCAGACAGGAACACCAGAAGCATTTCTTTTTCTCTGTATCTTGGTATTAGAATTTGAATGAATTTAGATACGCTGCCCAACAGAGAAAAAAAAGAACAAATTAGCAGTATCCCGAAGTCGGATTACAGAGGCCCTTGACTGATTTTTGACCTGGCCTCACTGACAAAAGGACCGAGAACAACTAGGAGACCATGGACAACCAGGAGACCATAGACAACTAGGAGACCATGGACAACCAGGAGACATGGACAACTAGGAGACCATGGACGACTAGGAGACCATGGACAACCAGGAGACCATGGACAACCAGGAGACCATGGACAACTAGGAGACCATGGACAACCAGGAGACCATGGACAACTAGGAGACCATGAACAACCAGGAGACCATGGACAACTAGGAGACCATGGACTAGGACTAGGAGACCATGGACAACTAGGAGACCATGAACAACCAGGAGACCATGGACAACTAGGAGACCATGGACGACGAGGAGACCATGGACAACTAGGAGACCATGGACAGCTAGGAGACCATGGACAACTAGGAGACCATGGACAACCAGGAGACCATGGACAACTAGGAGACCATGGACACTAG
>JADBJO010008588.1:17500-32500 GCA_016801955.1 Conus betulinus
AATAAATACACAGAAAGTCTGTCACTTTGCCTACAGCCTCTTGCAATTGTAAACCACTAAGTGATCTGTCCATAAACTGTTTCTGCTGACTTTACATTCGTGTAAAACACAGAAATCCACTGGACCAAAATCTGGACGAAATACAAACACACGAGGAACTTCGAACATAGTTTTCCAATCGACTGAGTCAATGTTTTTTTTTTTTTTTTGCTTGTTTGTGTGTTTGTGTGTGTGGGTTTTTTTTTCTGTCTCCCAGAGTCTAAGCATCAGAGTGATCCGGGTAAATTCTTTTCGCTTAAGTAATTAATAATATCTCAAACTTACCACCGATGTATCTTTTTCGCAAACAAACTTTGTCTGATCTGTACTAATTTGGGCAGTGTGTTGTGTTGTTCTCAGTCTGATCTGTACTAATTGGGGCAGTGTGTTCTGTTGTATTAATTGGGGCAGTGTGTTGTGATGTTCTCAATCTGATCTGTACTAATTGGGGCAGTGTGTTGTGTTGTACTAATTTGGGCAGTTTGCTTTGTTGTACTAATTTGGGCAGTATGTTCTGTTGTACTAATTTAGGCAGTGTGTTCTGTTGTTCTCAGTCTGATCTGTACTAATTTGGGCAGTGTGTTGTGTTGTACTAATTGGGGCAGTGTGTTCTGTTGTACTAATTTGGGCAGAGTGTTCTGTTGTACTAATTGGGGGCAGTGTGTTCTGTTGTACTAATTGGGGCAGTGTGTTGTGTTGTCTGATCTGTACTAATTTGGACAATTTGTTCTGTTGTTTGATCTGTACTAATTTGGGCAGTGTGTTGTGCTGTCTGATCTGTACTAATTTAGGCAGTGTGTTCTGTTGTTCTCAGTCTGCAGAGCATACCGAACCAGTTACAAACAACGTTGAGAAGTAATGTCGGTGTGCTGTTTATGTGTAATTCCTTGACATTATTCTGTTCATTTGTCTGTCTGTCTATCGATCTATCGATCTATCGATCTATCGATCTATCTATCTATCTGCCTGCCTGCCTGCCTGCCTGCCTGCTGCGTATCTACCTACTTACCTCAGTTCATAAGTAATTCTGTATCATTATTCTGTTGATTTATCTCGCTCTATCTATCTATCTATCTATCTATCTATCTATCTATCTATCTATCTTGCTTTCTCTCTATTTACACACACACACACACATCACACACACACACACACACACACACACGCACGCGCACACACACACACACACACACACACACACACACACACACACACACACACACACAGAGAGAGAGAGAGAGAGAGAGAGAGAGAGAGGAGAGAGAGAGAGAGGAGAGAGGAGAGAGGAGAGAGAGAGAGAGAGACTAAAGACTTACACCTTTGACTTTCGTTCGAATGTGGAGGATAAATATCAAGTAACACCAAGTCAACGTCGCGTGAGTCGAAAAAAAGGGGGGAAAATAGGACACACACACACACACACACACACACACACACACACACACACACACACACACACGCACGCACGCACGCACGCACGCACGCACGCACGCACACACACACACACACACACACACACACACAACACACACACACACACACACAAGAACGGACAACTGAAACAGGGTGATAACATTAGCTCACTTTGGTAACGAGAGAGAGAGAGAGAGAGAGAGAGGAGAGAGAGAGAGAGAGAGAGAGAGAGAGAGAGAGAGAGAGAGAGAGAGAGAGCATCTACTCACCCGGAAAATACTTGATGAAGAAGTTGGACCAGCCAATGTAAAAAAGCGATATTCACCCTCTGCAAAACGTACATAAAATGACCGTGATGACCACAAGGTCCACAAGGGCCAGACAGAAGATGCAGAAGTTGATCCTCTCCCTCAGCCCCTGTCTGTAGAACACAGCGGCACTGAGGAGGTTGCCTGGAACTCCCACCAGGAAGAGAAGAGGCATGAGACCTATTGAAGTGATTGTTTGCACCCGGAAATGCATCTGAAATAAACCAGAGTGAAACACGCCCAGGAAAGTTTAAAAAATGCAAGCCCCATACTTGCCTAATGATAGCATAATTTTTCATGAGCCTAGATCAAATAGATAAGCTATCCATTCGCTATCAGTTATCAGTTTGACATATGACTGGGTATTAAACAGATGAATTTTTTAAAGTCTACTTCACTTGTTTTGAAGAGTTGTTTCTTGTGGCGTAATTTCCTTGACCTCAGGACAGACGACTAACATTATAATTTCATAACAGTTTGAGATTTTTCGGGCCTACCTGGAAGTCGAAACAACAACAACAACAAACAAACAAAAAACAAAACAAACCAAAGGTTCCAGTTTGTCTAAAATCTGTTTTCACAATTTTCCATGATTGATTATTAGAAAGAGAAGGGGTTAGTTACCACCAAGGACATAGACAAACAAGGTACAGGACAAGACACAATGCATTTTTGACTCTCTTGGGTCTTCAAACAAAAACAAGTAACAAAAACAGAGAATGAGAAACCACTTATCTGGTCATGTTGGAGCAAACGGATAAAATGCGTCTGAAATAAACCAGAGTAAAACACGCTCAGCAAAGTTTAAAAAATGCAAGCCCCATACATGCCTAATGGTGGCATAATTTTCCATAAGCCTAGAGATAAATGGATACGCTATCCATTCGCTATCAGTGATCAGTTTGACATATGACTGGGTATTTAAACAGATGATTTTTTTTTAAGTCTACTTCACTTTTACTGATTTGCTCCAACATGACCAGACAAGTGGTTTCTCGTTCTCTGTTTTTGTTACTTGTTCTTGCCTGAAGAAGACCCGAGAGGTCGAAACGCATTGTGTCTTGTCCTGTACCTTGTTTGTCTATGTCCTTGGCGGTAACTAAACCCCTTCTCTTTCTAAATTTTGCTTCGTTTTCCGCCCTCAGGCACTCCGTTGGAACTTTCCATGATTAGTTATAATACTCATAGCACTGGAACTTGAGATTAAAATTCACATGCTGATTTCATTGTTTACTGCGCTACGCCATAATTCTCGAATATATGATTTCATAAATGAGCAATAGGCTAGCCAGGCTTAGGATTATTTGACATATGTAGCAAACAATACATTTCCAAAGAGTTGAAATACTCTCTAATGTAATGAGAGATTAGAAGCATCTCTTGCCATTTATGTGAAAAAAAAAAAAAAGGGGGGGGGATCTCCTCTCTCTCTCTCTCTCTCTCTCTCTCTCTCTCTCCTCTCTGTGTGTGTGGTGTGGTGTGGTGTGTGTGTGTGTGTGTGTGTGTGTGTGTGTGTGTGTGTGTGTGTGTGTGTGTGTGTGCATACACAGATAGGCCTATGCATGCATTCAAACTTGGGCACAGAACACGCACATTCATTCTCGCCAATACCCAACGCATATGCAAATGTGTACATGTAATATATATATATATATATTGAAACAGAGTACATGTATACCTTTGCATACAGGCAAAGTTACCCAATCGTAACAAAATGTCTGATTATTTATTCCAAAGACATAAAGTCCAAATTTAACTATGGGCTATAAGTTAATGATATAGTATGTAAACTGAACAAAAAATATAAAAGAAAATTTCTAAGAAATAACTAAATCAGATGAAATGAAACCCTTTTTTTCAGAGAATAAACCAATAATAGATACGTAAACGGATGACGATTTGAAAACACAGGACAATTTGTTAAAGTAGTTGACAAAACATAAAAACCATGCCATACAAAGTGACCCGCACTAGTTATCTAAGTCGTCAACACACAGAAGAAGAGGTTTTTTTTTTTTTGTTTGTTTGTTTTTGTAGCGTAGCGGTTTTCCAGCCAAAATCCTCGACACAGAGATTGAACATGAAATGAGGCAGGCAACAGTAAACAATAAACAATAAACAAGTGGGGTAACTGTTGCTCCCATAAGAACACCTAACTCAGGGTAACTTTTATTCAAGACTGGCACAGCCTTTTAAACTTGAACAAAGTCGGACAAATACAAGGACGACCAATCTAATAGAGGGCGAAAAAAAAATGGCCTGCACTTGTTTTCCCCCCCCCACTATCCGATTGTTCGTCTGCGATTGTTTTTCCCTCACTATCAGAATGTTCGTCTTTGTATTTGTCTGACTTGATTCAAGTTTAAAAGGCTGTGCCAGTCTCGAATAAAAGTAACCCTGAGTTAAGTTTTCTTATGGGAACAAGACTTACCCTCCTTGTATATTGTTTATATCGACATGGGCATTCATCACGCAAAGCATTGAGGATGCTTTCCGAGAAAAGAAGAACACGCTTGCTGTCTGGATTGACATGGAGAAGGCGTTCGACAAGTCTGTAAAGACGGACGTGGGCTCAAACTACGGCGATGTGGTGTGTCTGGGAGGATGTATACCTGGATCAGCCAGTACCTACACAACCGCCAAAACCCGAGTCAAAATTCAGGGCCAGAAAAGCAAGAAGAGGTGCTGAGATAGGGAGTACCACAAGGAGAAGTCCTTTCGCCAACGCCGTTCCTCATCTTCATAGATGACATCGTCAGAGAACTGCCAAGAGGGTCAGAGGAGCGATCTACGCAGATGACCTTGTACTTTGGTGCTCTGAAGAGTACACCACTACAGTGCAGGTACGCCTCCAGACTGCGCTCAGCAAGATCAGCGACTGGACCAAGGAATGGCTTGTCTCTGTCAAATCAAGCAAAACAATCTACACAGTATTTTGCCTATCCAGCAATAAGCAAGAGGCAAAGCTGACATTGAACAACCAAAGGCTTGCAGAGAAACCCACACCTACCTACCTGGGAGTGACCTTTGACCGCAGGCTGACTTGGAAACAGCAGATCACCAGATGCTGTAGCAGGGCCAAGTTGAGACTGGCGATCATGAGGAAACTTGCGGGGACGGGGGGGGGGGGGGCTGACGAACGTATCCTGAAGAGCTTCTATACGGGGAGAGTCCGACCTGTAGTTGAGTACAGGACATCAGCATGGGCATCAGCTGCAAAGTTTTAGCCTCGACCATCTCAACAAGATACAGAACCACGCTCAGCGTGTCATAACCGGAGCCATGAGATCCACCCAATCCTGAAGATGGAGGAGACCACTGGGCTACAGTCATTGAAGGATTGAAGGGACACAAGGATCCTCATCCAGGCAGCAAAGTTCAAACGCCTTGAAAACCACACAATGAACAACAGAATGAGTAGACCCACCAAGAGCCGTTTGAAAAGAGGCAGCTTCATCCACCAGTCAAGACGCCTTGAAAGACAAACCCCAATCTTGATGGAACGCGAAGCAAAGCCTATCCTGGCAAATGTCCCCCACCCATCTTGGAAGAGGCAGGTGTTCCCAACAGTCGTCACCAGCATTCCTGGAGTGGAGAGGAGAGGATCACAGTCAGGCACCCAAAGGAAGGCCCTGGCCATGGAGTACATCTGCAACCAGTACCCCCGGAAGGCTGGGCCCATGTCTTTACAGATGGCTCTGCCACAGAAGCAACGAGGGATGGTGAAGCTGGAATATTCCTCCGATACAAACACGGAGATGAAGAATTGCAATTCCAACAGGAAAATACTCCACCAACTTCCGAGCTGAGCGAGAAAGCCCTCTGTGAGGCAGCCACAACAGTCTTGCAGAACTCCACAAGAACAACAGGGCAGGTGGTGGTGTTCTCTGACGCTTGCTCCGTGCTCCAAGCCCTGAAGAACTCCCGCTGCAAAGAACAGAACCATCTCACTTCAGCCCTGGTTGCCCTGAGTGCCAGAGTGGAGAAAGTGGTGATACAATGGGTACCAGCACACTGTGGCATCAGAGGCAACGAAAAAGCGGATATTCTGGCAAAAGACGGTGCACAGAAGGAGCAAGCCAACAACCTGGTGTCATACGATGAAATGACAATCATCTAGGCACAGCAAGGAATAAAATGGCGCCTCCTGCATCCTAAATACAATACAGAAGACACATACCATTTGCTGGGGACGACGACGGGAACAGGTCAGACCTTCCGCCCGAGGACTGGACACAATCGCCTGCTCCACCATATGCACACAAAATTTGGAACTGGACACAGAGTGGAGAGTGCCCTTGTGGTCAGGGACCAATGACAACCGACCACATCCTTCAAGTCTGTACGACGTATGCAGCATCCAGGCGAAAGTACTGGCCAACACCGACAGCAGTGGAAGCCAAGCTGTACGGCACCCTGGAGGAACTGCGACGGACGGCAGCCTTCATCCGGGCAGCTCATCTAACGGGATGGCGAACGAGGAAGATGAAGATCTCGACATAGAGGTCGGAGCAAGAGAGGCGTTGTAAGAGCATCAATGTATGACCTCATTAAACAACTCTCTAGTTTTTGGTAGGAACCAGAACCAGAACTCTGAAGGCAATGACGGAGGCAGCTGAAGAGAATTTCAGATATCTCCGAGTTGGAATGTAATTGAACTTCACAGTTTTATATTTCTCCAACTTTAAAAGAAGATTCACTGTTCCGCCGAAGGAAAGTGACCAACAATTCCACATCCACATTTCCCATCCTTTTTCAGCCCATTTTAAGGAGATAAGTGATGGTTCTTTCTTCGTTTCCATTGTCTAGAATGAGGTTTGTCTTGCCTGAAGAAGACCTAAGAGGTCGAAACACGTCCTGTTTCGTCTTGTGATTTGTTTGTCTCTTTCGTTCAGCGGAAGAGTAAATCTCCTTTTAAGTTTGTATCCATTTCCGCCTACACTCACCTCACCTTGAAATTAAATTGTTCAATGTAGATCAAGTGCCCTGTATCTCTGTGGATAAGACATCTGTTAAATAGGGAAAGCCTTGAGATACCAAACATCCAAGATGTGTAGATTCGAATCCCGGCAGCGCGCCAGAAAAATAAATTGACAGCATAAGGGCATCTTGGTGTCGTGACCTCAGAAAGTGAGGAGTTCAGAGCCAAAAAACATTTGTCTGAGGATGGAAGGGAGGTGCGAGGTGCCGCTGCTGAAGGCGTTCTGCCGTCAACCTGTCCTTCATGCTTTTTTTCTACTTACATCAAGAGACTGATGAAACGCACGCAGCCCCTATGAATAATCAGGTACCTCCCATATTACTGGCTGATCTTTCTTTCACTGGCGGATTCTTGTAGTACGTTGGAGAGTTTATCATTTTCCTCAGCATATTGCTTTCCTTTTTTTGTAGGAATACATTGGACTTAAAAAAAAAAAAAAAAACAACTTTAAACTTGTCCTTGATTTCAGAAATCGGGTGAACACTGAATGAGGTGGGCGATAATCCGGCCCAAACGTTGTTATTTTCAAATTAAAAAGAAAATGATGTCGTTAAAACAAATTTAATCGTCTTTTTTTCAGTGAAAATCATCATTTCCCCGATAAATCCTCTATCTTCGGAATTGTCTTGTTTCCATACAGTTGCAAGTTTAATTTCTTAGGTCATTTTTTATCACTGTTTCTTCTTCTCGATTAGAATCTTTAATACGTGATAGAAACAGTCTAAATTGGGGTTCATTACCATCTTCCAGTCCCTTACAGCAACGATATTGTTATGATTATAACTCAGTGATTTCTCTCAGGTATAGTTTGAAACACAGTCTTCTTTATCTGGCTCATGCACGTTTACCAGATGAAATTTTTAATAGGGAAAAAGGGACATGCGCACACACTCGCCATTTTCATGACAATGCATTCTTTAGACCTTTGGATTTACAATTGTTTGAAAAAAAAAAAGCTTCATCGTTAAAGATAGATTAAAAGGAGGAATTGGAACATTCAGTCTAATTCTAGACAGCCATTTTGCATGTCTGTTTGTTTGTAACTTAATTGTAGTGAAGTAAGGCTACTGAAGACATTTAAGTGAACATTTCTCGTCAGTGTTAGACAATAAAATACGTCCCTGCATTTATGCAAATTTACCAGTTTTTAACAGTCTGAGTGAGAAATTGGGACACGATCCATAGAAACAAAATGTTAAATATACTTTGATAATGATGATGATGATGATAGTAATAATAATGATGATAATATTAGTAAGAAGAGAAGAACAACAACAACAAGAACGATAATTATAATAATGATGATGAGAAGAAGAAGAAGAAGAACAACAACAACAGCTATGAGAGAAGAAGAAGAAGAAGAAGAAGAACAACAACAACAACAACAACAACAGTTTAGAGAATGCCGACACATGTAATGTGCATGTGACGGGTTGAAAAGATGATATCACACATTATTGCGGATGTGATACTCACGATTTCCTGTCATGTAGCTGAGTTGAAGTAAAACTTCCATCGATATGTGTACTACTGATACAAAGTCGTTCTTTTTTAAAGGGTGAGTGAGTGAGCAACAGACATCTCTCCAATATCCGTTACAAACGTACTGTGACCGGTAGTTCAGCACTGATCGTGGTGTGAGGTAGCTATGATCCAGGTGTTGCATTGGTGTGGCCATGAGCAGTGCGCTTTACTGCACCCTGTTTTCAGGACCAAAGATCCTACATGTTCTCTGTCTGGTCCTAAAAACACTAAGGAACTCGAGTTCCGAAGGTACGCTGTTTATGTGGTCGTGTGTGGCTTTTGGTCTTCACGATACTAACAGCTGATCAGTAGACAGTTTCAGAACGAATCATGCGATCTGCTCCTGTGAGAGGTAGTTCTCCAGGTGCCATCTTGAAGCCTTGTCATGTCTTACAGTCTATATGGTCAAAACTTGAGCACTCAGTTTAGAACGATGTAAACAATCTTCACGTCGATCTCCCTGGTGATTTCAGTTTGGGATTATTGCGTTTCCCCCTAGCTCTTGTTTTCTTTGAACGATTGAACATAATTTCATCAAGTCATTGCCTTTCCTGTGCTGTTTAGGGAAATGTTTGTCATATATGTCCCCACATATGAAAGGAACCCTCTCACCCTCCCCTCTTTCCTCCCCCTTATTTTGTCCTCTTCTTGTGTTCTTAAACAAATTGGTGGGGAAATAATCTGTCTGTATCTGTATCTGCTCATTCTGCAGTCGACTGCTCAGTGATTTTGTGACGATGCCAAACCGTCCTCTTTTCTGCTTCTTGATAATGCTTCTGGCTTCTTCCAAGGACACTTCCTGCTCCAGTTGTGGCTGCTGTCCTCCCTCTGCCAGTCGGGCAGCTTCTCATCATTGCCATATATTTTGCACTGTCAGGGTATCCCCTCGATGACGGTGTTCTCAGTGGACTGCTGCTGCGAATGACAAGGGCGGAGACAAGGGAGTTGAGTTCGTTGGTTACAATTTAGAGACGAGTTCAAGCCTGCCTTGTAATGAAACTGCGAAGAATGCATCTCTCTTCAAGAGATAGCATTCCTGTGTCAACTCTTGCTTGAGAATAGACCACAAAACATGTTTCCATCTTCGGGTTACTTGTGAACCATCATTGGCATGCCAATATTGACCAGTGCAGCACCCTACTTCTTTTCAAACATTTTACGGACTCGATCACTCACTGTAAAAACAACGTCCCAAGAGTGCTTGCCTGAAACACGTCCATAGACTGGCACGTATATTTTTCTCATTACCCAGCAAGAAGGAGGTAGGTTTATGTGCATCTACCTAAATGATTTCCGTATTTGTAGTATATACACATTTTCCAATATACACAAAAGTGCGCCACATGGTTACACACACGCACACACACATATATATATATATATATATATCCAAACAAAGAACTCAACAATAATCACGTTGAATATTTCCTAATATTTCGACCTCTTCTGGTCTTCCTCAAAGGACTTACATATATATATATGCATAACAATTATGTAGTGGGGGGAAAACAAGTGCAGGTTAACAATTCTCCATTATTACAGTAATGACTTGGCAAAGATCAGAAATTGAGAGGGAAAAAAAAAATTGAAGATGATGTAAACGGGGAAATTGTATATCATCATAAATATGAAAACCCTTCACTAGCTGCATGAGGAAACTATCGCAATCCCTCTCAATGGCAGATGTATATGTATCGCCTGCTCCGAGGCTTTTCGTCCGCTGGATCGGACTCATCAAGGAGACACGGCTGATTGTGTCCGTGTTCTTGGCGTCAGATAGAGACACACCACAGTCCATAATTCTGTGGTGTTCCGACCGAAAGGGTTCGAAAAATAATCCTACAGAACCCCCAAAGCAGCCAGCGAAAGGTAGTAGAATTAAACAAAACGAAAGTGAGGAGAGAGAAAAAAGTTGTTGAAAACTAAAAACATTACGCAAACAGTATAAAATGTAAGGGACAATCTTTGAGCCTATGCTTGAGGATCCATTTAAGGATGCAAGGGAGATCAAAAGATATGGAACAGTCTGAGTAGTCAGCTCTGCAGTTCAATAACCCAAGCATTGTCAGCGGCTAAGAATTGTGCAGAACAACCTTTCCTTGGATCTCCTAAGACATGCAATCACCCACTGATTGACCAAATATATGCATGCTATCATAGACAGACACACAAATAGTGGATTATAGAACTTCGGGATATGATATCGGCAGAGAAATACTTCTTTATCAAAAGGAAAACGGACTACAACGTTGAGTGATGGTTTAAATTTTTTTTAAAAAGGAGAAAAAACGCCTTTTGACTAGAAATCAATATTCTCGCGAATAGTTTCACGATCTTACCTCTTCCCTACCCTCCTCCACCCCATTTTCTCTCCTCATCTCAAGCTCCCACTCACTCTCTTTTATTCTTGTCCTCACTCTCATTCTCTAAAGAAGTCATATCTATTAGACCTTTTGCTCGTTTTGTCTGAGATCCAGTTATATGTTCCTAGTGGCTCAGTTGATAGGCATCTACTTGTTGACAGGGAAGCTGGTCCTCCGATACATCAATTCCTCTTGGAACGTCTGACAACGGAGGAAGGCAGGCTAACTGTCCACTGACCTGATTGAAGAGGCGATCTCCCCTAAAGACCAGTAAACCTAGGTCAGGAATTCACTACGGATTTATATCTTTAAATGAACTATATGCAACACAGTGTAGAACCATAGAATGTTCAAGGAAAGAATATTTTAAAAGCCTGAGTGTACGCATGAGACAGTTTTTTCCCCTTTCGTCCAGACTCTCTTGACTTCATTGAGAACTAAGAGTACTGAGGATGTTCTTCTCCAGGGTATCTGTTCTTTTTCTGCATACGTTTCGTTTTTTTATTTGTATTTGCCACCTGATCCGGTGTTGTGTCAGCCTTCGGGGCAGTCTTACTGCGCTGGTGATGTTAACACAGACTCCATTTTTTTACAGTTACTTGTCTCCCTGCAGAAATGTAGATGCACAGGCGGTCTCGTAGACTGATTGTGATACGGAAAGAAAGTCTTAGCAGTTGTGCGATCTGTCTATCTATCTATCTGTCCGTCCGTCTGTCTGTCTGTCTGTCTGTCTGTCTGTCTGTCTGTCTGTCTCTCAATCAATCAATCAATCAATCAATCAATCAATCAATCAATCAATTAATCTATCTCTCTCTCTCTCTATCTATATCTATCTATCTATCTATCTATCGTAAATTCGACATAATAGCTGAATAATAGGAATTAGCCACCAGTTCTGACAAAATATTAAATCAATCTATAAAATGATAAAAGAATCGGTCAATCTCACTCTAAAAATGTAAACTATCAATAAAGAAAAAAGAGAGATATGATAGCAAAGCATTTGCCCCAATTATGTAACATGGAGCACGGGGGTTTTTTTGCCATCCCATAGTTGACTCGTTTAATCCGTCACCCTGCCACCGGTCCGGGTGCCAAAGAATGCATGTGGCTGCCTGCGCCCGACCCGAGGGGGCGCGTGGATCTCAAGTTCAAGTCTACTACATTTCACCCTTATTCCATGCATAATAATAACTACAGAGAGAATTTTTTGAAACTGTTGCCATCTTGCATTATGGTTTTTTTTATGTTTTTTTTTTTTAATAATAAATGATTTACAATTGATTCGGTGAGGTGTGTGTGTGTGTGTGTGTGTGTGTGTGTGTGTGTGTGTGTGTGTGTGTGTGTCGTTCTCTTATCTTATTCTTCTTATTTTATTGTTTCTGTTATATTTGTGAGAGGCAAGTCATCTGAATAGATTGTGTATGCTTTTTTGGTCTAACCTACTAATCTTTTGGTGAAGAATTATTCGTGTTCAAACAGAGAACTGATTACTTAAGCATACAAAGGTGAAGACCACTGAGCCAAACTGAGATATTGCCAAAGCTAACACTGCAGCGGGGCAGCTTGGGTCTTTGGGAACTGAGTTTTTTGAAAGAAACTTTGTCAAAAATTGCACCAAAAAACACGCCACTATCTTGGTCTCTGTGTCATTGAATGATTCAAACTGACTTTTGCAACTTTACTTTGGTATTTCCCTTCTCTACCGTTTTAAACGAAAATAAGTAAACAAAGAACTATCCACAGTGCCCCAGTTTCCCCAAAGGCTGTATTCGTTTCTGCTTTTACATAGTTTCATTTGCTTGACTCACAATAAACAATAAACTTACGCAATCCTACTTGCCTTGATCCGGCAAAAAAGGCCGATCTTCCTGTCACGTTTACTCATCTATATGTTTATCTCTCTCAATCTTTTAGGGTTTTTCTTTTCTTTTTTTTTCAGTAGAAGGGCATCTGGGAGTCATGACCTGAATGCCACCCGGCCCCCTTAGAGTGTAAGGAGTTTAGGGCTGAAACACATGCTTGAGGGGGTAGATGGGGGGGGGGGGGGGGGGGGGGGGGGGGGGGGGGGGGGGGGGTTTCTCTGAAGACCTTCTGTCAAGTTCTTCCTAGAGTTTCTTCCTACTAATGCCTGCTTAAAAGTAAGAAAGAAAGAAAGTATGTGAGTTGAATGAACAAAATTAATTGAGAAGAAAACGACTGAGAACAAAATGGGAAACGTGCAAGACATGTGCGTGTACACATACGTGTATACGTGTGTGAAAGACATGTATATACACACACTGGCGCTCAAGACCTGTTTGTTGATGATGGTGTCGGGGCTGCTCCTGGGGCCAAACTTCTGCAGCAGCACCAGACAGCCATGACCGATCTCAGTGTCATTGAAAGACCCCACCAGCAGACCAGACTGACTTACTAACGGCGTTTGTGTCCGCTGGAAGCTGTCTGTGTTCTCACTGGTTAAAGCAGCTGGTTTCGGAGAACTCAGATTCATTTCTGGAATTGCCATCAGTCTCTTCAGAACAGTTTGGTGTCACGCGCGTGTCACTGGCATTCCGTAGGTGACGGTAAAAGTACAGCTGGGAGGTGGTGAAAGCTTTCACCCTTCTGGCCTTGTCCATCACACCTTAGCGGATTTGTCTGAAACTGATGTCATTCATCTCATCATGTGAATGCATTAGATGTTTCGAATGACAGAACATTGAAAAATTTATTTATTTATTAATTCATCTGTTTATATCTGAGCTCAAGCGTATTCCGACATACAATGTGCGGCACAGTTATTGACGATTCATTTTGTGATTTGCGATGGCTGTTAGCACTGGTGAGGTTTTATGTAATGAGACAAATCGGCCCTTCTAAAAATTCAGTCAAACACGTCTCCCCCCCCCCCCCCCCCCCCCCCCTCCTCTCTGTCTGTCTGTCTGTCTGTCTGTCTCTCTCTCTCTCTCTCTCTCTCTCTCTCTCTCTCTCTCTCTCTCTCTCTCTCTCTCTCTTTCTCTCTCTCTCAAGTCATAACCAATCGCGCATTGATAGATACCAAATGACATGAAGCCGTGGGGAAATGAATTAAAAGACAACGCGCATAAAACACGTGAATCTGTATACGTGAAATCGCCACAGAAGTGTAGTCTCCTAGCCGAAGAATCGCCACTAACTGAAAGTGAGAAAATCTCGTTTTATTTACCCAGCAACAAGTAGGGATAAGTTGTCCCTTCATGGATACAAATGAGACCCCCCCTCTGCCCAGCCGTTCAAATAACTTGATTTGACCAGGGATAGAGACCAGTGTCAACTTCTGAGTTGTGCCTTTATGGAGAATTCAAGGAGAAGAAAAGGACTTTTTTCAGCTATGAATTATCGTGTTTTTGTTTCTCTGCTACAGCTTAGAAAAAAAAATGTCAGCCTTTACAACGGACTCAGGACTAAATCCACACACATGGTTCTAACGTGGTATGCAGTTTAGAAATGGAGTCTCTTACCGCGTTTCGTTGTTCGTGTAAACTCTTATGGACACCAAGACAGTCTCCACCCTGTCACAACATTCCCAGGAGGATTTTTGCTGAAAGGTTAACTGGCAGAGTGAATCTTAAACAAATGTTAGCGAACCGCCAGGAGAAACGTGGACAAACGAGTCACAGGTCTTGTGACTCGTTTGTCCACGTTTCTCTTGGCGGTTCGCTAACATTTTATTTAAGATTTGTCTGGTTTCCGCCTGTAGTCGTCTCACTTTGCAACTTGTAGAAAGCCGTACTCAGTTCACATCTTATATTAATTAGAAACCGCTATGACCTTTTTGACTTAAGACAAATCTTTGCAGTCTACTTAACAAAATGTGCAACTGAAGTGGGCTGTTGCAACCATAGTTCGTAAAGTCGGTATATGGAGGCATGGAAGTCTAAAGAACAGCACCGAGGGCTTCAGATTCATGATGAATCTTCTTCTTTCAATGCAAGTCGCACTGAAAGATCACTAAGGTGGACCCGAAGTAGATAATAGATGGCAAAAGAAAGAAAGAAAAAGAAAGAAAGAAAGAAAGAAAGAAAGAAAGAAGAACGAAAAACGAAAGAAAAAACAGCTGGTCCAACATAGCAGATTTCCAAAAATACAGATTGGTCCCCAGAACCTAGTTGTAACCCTAAACGTCTCTTACTGACATTCTTTTTGACGGTTTTAGACCAAACGATGTCTCCAAGCCCATAAAAAATGGTGTCACTGAAGCTCACATCAAATGATATATACCAAAGGTCATCGAAACCGATCTCACCAAAGCTCATCAAATGATGTGTCACCAAAGCACACCAAAAACCACATCACCGAAACTCATGGAAAATTGTCAGCAAATCTATCGAAAACTATGTCACCAAAGCTG
>JADBJO010008588.1:40000-72500 GCA_016801955.1 Conus betulinus
ATGGCTGATTTGGAAATGAATCGTTTGTAGTGGTAGTGGTGAGTGAGGTTATGGAGGTTGGATGGGGGTGTGAAACAGTGAGAAGCCATGAAGAGTGATACATTGTCTAAGGCATTGTTTTAGACAGTTGAGATGGGACGCCGACTTCATTTTCTGAAACTGTGTTTTAGCGTGACTTGGTTCATAGGGTTGGATGAGGGGTGGTAGAAAATGAATGGACTGGTGAAAGCTGGCTTGGATGCAGCTGACGAATTGGGCGGCCCGGCATTATGTTGTGGTTCTAATTGTTATTGTTGAGATGATTGAAAGATAAAGAGGTGGTTGCAAGATAAAGAGGTGGTTGCAAGATAAAGAGGTGGTTGAAAGATAAAGCGGTGGTTGAGAGATAAAGCGGTGGTTGAGAGATGAATGAGGAATGCCAAATAAGGATCGCACGCACACTGCTAAAAACGAACGTGAAGCAAAATAAGGAACAATGAAAAATAGCAAACAACGATCACAAGTGCACACCTAAGTTCGATAACCTAAAGCAAAATACAAAACAATGAAAGGTAAAGGTCAGTATAAATCAAAATCAGTTCAAAGGGAGATAGAATACAGTTCACTGACTCACTAAATAACATTGACTCACTGAAATCTAGAAAAAAAATCCTAACCATGAATGCTTATAAACTGAAAATCCTTAGTTTTGTGATTCTTTGTGAAGCAATGAAAATTTCTTAAATTTCATTTTTAATTTATGGAGTAAATAATAACAACCATGACGGTACTTTTGTCTTGTCTGAAATCAGTTAACCTTTCAACAGCACGCTGAAACAACAGACTTCACAGTAAAATTCATCGTGACAAAAATGAACACATTTTCCTTTAGTTTTCACTCTTGCAAACGCCAATCAAACAGTAAAAAACACAATACATTTTACACTTGAGTATAGGATTTCTATCACCGAATCTTTGACTTGAAGTCTTGCCTTATGTATGCATGTACACACACACACACACACACACACACACACACACACACACACACACACACACATATATATATATATATATATATATATATATATATATATAGATAGATAGATAGATAGATAGATAGATGTGTGTGTGTATGTATGTATGTATGTATGTATGTATGTATGTATGTATGTATGTATATATACTGAACAATTTAGTGAGGGGGGAAACAAGTGTAGGCTAGCAATTCTTCCCTCATTATACTTTAATGACTTGTAAAAATATTTTTTAGGGGGGGGGGGGGGGGGGGGGGGGGGATGAGAACATGAGATCAGAGAAATTTATTCTATGAATTAAACCCTTCACTGACAGCATAGGGGAACCATCAGAATCCTTCTTCAAGACAGGTCTGTTCATATTGCCTGCTCCTATACTTAGGCCTTTCGGCCTTTATCAGGTGCTCACATGTTCATCTTTGTCATGTCATACTCCGTTTATTGCGTTGAGTCCTTGTTCGTGTTGAAATAGTTGCAGACGGATTTAGGTTCGTCCGCATTTATGAGGGGTTTTGTTGCCTGCGTGAATGGAGTTGTCTCTGTGTTCAGTTATATACAACATGTATTTTTGTAATTGCCTCTTTTATTCATAGTTGCAGGTGTGGGAGTGTGGGTGTGTGGTGGTGGTGGGGGGGGGGGGGGGGGGGTGTCGGGTGTCAGTCTGGCTCCGCAGCAATGACTATGATCCTTTTATTTGGTCTTCACATTTTTTCCTCTCGCTCCGACCTATCCTATGTCAGGATTTCTGTCACTATCTGCCAACTAAACTTGCGAAACTGAAAACTATGCCATTTAGAGTAGACTCTAGTTGTCTTTTCTGGAGTGTCTTGAAGACAACATGGCATTTTCGTTTACATTTTGAATCAGCCTCAAGTTAATGATCATGTTATGGGATCTGTAATCGAATTCGTTTGTTTGTTGTTGGTTTTTTTGGGGGGTGGGGGGAGGGTAGTGGTGGTGGTGGGAATGAAGCGCAACAGAATGCACCTTCAGTACAGCTTAAATGTAGGCCTTAGTTGTGAGCTGTTCAGCAAAGAGTTTATGGATTTGTGTGCATAGCTATGTGTGTGCATACACATTTGATGTATGTAGACATTTTAGCTCAAGGGACGTAATAGATGAAGGCTGTGATTTGCCTGAACTTGTTTCCCTTGGTTGCGAAGTTGTTCAGTAGAAATAAAGAAGTCAGCTGGTTCAGGCATAAGTAATCTTACGTGAACGTGAATTACATTTTGGTGTTTTACTGCCGAGTTCTTCTTGAGAGGTAATGAAGCAGCTGTACTTGTGCAGATGTGTATATAGTCAGCATCTATCAAATGTTATGAGTATGTTTATCTCCGCTAAACGTTAACTAAGTAATTCACCGGCTAATCATGAAAAGAAATCAATAATGCAGTTTAACGACCTGACGGAAAGGTATTCCTAATTTGTCATTTAGTTTATTACCGGACATATGTCTTCTCAGACTCACTCAGCATGTTTTTGTGACCGAGAATCAGAACTTCAGATCCAGGCCTCTAATGGAATTCATTCCTGGTGCTCACATTACTCTAGTTTGCTTCTGTATCTAGCTGGAAAATACATGGCTTACAGTCATTCCTTCAATTATTTTTTTTTTTTTTTTTTTTTTTTTGCTGTCCCAACCTCTGCGCGACTTCAGAGGCAGTGCACCCACGCCGCTCATTCCGACACCCCGTCCACAGCCACAGCCCGGTCGGCCCCGCCGCAGCCCCGGCACCGGCAATCCACAGGGAGCGGTCAACGTCAAGTCATCGAGAGGCAACCCACCGGGGGAGACACCGCACTGCTGCCGAGTCACTTCGGTGGTGTTCAGTGGCGCCTGTTCTGATCTAACATACGCAGGACACCACCTACTAAGCCCCCTACTGACGACAATAATTGCTTAGTCGCGGAGCCGGCGTAGTGAGCTCTCCCTCCGGAGGGCGCCACCACGTCCGTCCAACGACAGCCCCCATGGACCCACCGATACCGGTGACCCCGACGGAACCAAACCAAGGCCACAGACGTGGAGAGGACATCGAAACTGAGGGTCACCATGAGAGCAGGGCATGAAGGGCCACAGAACTTGAGACATCTTTTTTTAAATGCTGAACGATGACGATGAGAATGAGGATGATTAAGATGATGCTACGGATTTCCATTTCGGTCTGAGACTACATGACAGGGCTGTACTCTACGCTTCCTTTCATAATATATCCCGGCGTCAACCAGGCCCGAGAGATACAGGCACCTGCAGTGTTGGTCAGGAATTTGAGCAACACTCTCAGAAACGCATCCATAAGTGGATGAAACTCGACTGTGTGGTCCCAGTCTTCCCAACTGAGCCCCGCAGCAAACTCAACTCTGGGTAGGAGCCGGTCGGGGCAGAAAAAACCCACATGACTTCTGATGGGATTCGAACCCACGACCTTCCAGCCGGGAGTCCGCGACGCTATGTCGTCAAAGGGGGTTTCAACATGTCACACCTTCTGCTCATATGTCGTCACCGGGAAAGGGGGGGGGGGGGGGTCAATATGCCACACCTTCTGCTCATATGTCGCCACTGGGGGTTTCAACATGTCACACCTTCTGCTTATATGTCGTCAGTGGCTTTTCATTAATGAAATAACATAGTGTAATACAACATGTCACGCCTGCTCGTGTGTCTTCACTGGCTATCCATTAATGAAATAACATAGTGCAATGCAACATGTTACACTGTCTGCTCATGTGTCTTCACTGGCTATCCATTAATGAAATAACATAGTGCAATGCAACATGTCACACTGTCTGCTCATGTGTCTTCACTGGCTATCCATTAATGAAATAACATAGTGCAATGCAACATGTCACACTGTCTGCTCATGTGTCTTCACTGGCTATCCATTAATGAAATAACATATTGTAATACAACATGTCACACCTTCTGTTCGTGTGTCTTCACGGGCTTTCCATCAGTGAAACAAGATAGTATCATGCAACAAGACACATCTTTGCTCATAATTATGTGTGTTGTTTTTTTTTTATTAGATTCCTATCGGTGGAAGAACACCCTACAATGCTACCGCTGTTCTCTCTGTATTTTGGACTTAAGGTCCACGCGCACGTACCTAGGAAAGGCCTATCTCTGATAATCTCAGGACACATTATGACATGCTTTACTGTCTTCTTCTGTCCCCTTCATCTCCTGGGGAGTCACTGGGGCACCAAACTCATGAACGCTTCACCAGGTTCCTCCAGTTCTGTTGGTGGTGTGTCAAAGTTTGGATTTCTGGAATTCCCCCCCCCCCCCCCCCCCCCCCCCCACACGTGTATTCTGCAGTGTCGTTACTCCATTGTCTTTTGACTCACATGTGCAACAAGTGAGTCTTTGTATTCATACTGTTTCAGGTATGTGAGTGGGGTGGATGATGGTGGTGGTGGTGGTGGTAAACTTTAACATCACCATTTTTTCAGCTGGTAAACACATGAGAATAAACAAACTGGCAGAATGATACATTATTAGGATCTTTCCCATGTTTGACAATGTCACTAAATTACAATGACCGTAAATCTGTGATAAGCGTTTTCAGCAATAAAGTCAGTGTTTTAAATTGACATTGTCCTGTAAGTCATTGCCTTTTAGAACTATTGTTTTAAATACTTATACAGGCTTGTGGAATTACATTATATGCCGAAGTTGTTACAAATGTAAAGTTACACTTGTCATGAACAGACTACTTAATGCAATATCTGCAAATCAGACGTAGATATGTGAACACATGTATTACGAAATATAAAATGAAGCTAGATCACATAATCAGCGATGACGCAATCTTTCAGTACGCAAGCGATCAGTTTTCTTTCTTTCTTCCCTTTTTCTTTTTTTTTTTTTAAGAGCTGTGACAGCAATGTCTGACAGAAGGAGATCTCTGGGATGAATCTTTCATCCTTGAGTGGTTCGTGTGGGGTCTTTGCGTATTGTAGGCAGGCAGAGCTGCAGTAATCAATGTCAGGTCATCTCAAGAGATCGAATACACCAGTGCACGCAAGATTCTGACCTTGAGTTTATCAAGAGGTTACTGACCTTTCATACAAGTTTTAGTCTGATTAATGCTTATATTGTCTTAGTCCCATCTTCTGCATCGCTCATATTTGAAATAAAAAATGCCTTCTTGTTACAAAAACACATGATATTCTTATCATTGTTTATTGATTCAGACTTGCGCGCTTCAGACATGTGACGTTTTACGTGACGTTAGAGTCCCATGTGACGTATGCAAAGGCTACATATCCAGTCGTTGTTGTATTAATGATTGCAGTTGCGGCAGCACTGGATTATATCTGCATGCAAGTCTGTGTGGATCCAATGTCCGTGTTTAGTGTACTGTGGTCATTCAAACCAGAATCAGTGTTTCTTTTCCATGAAGAATAGTGAACATTGTGAAACTGATCGGGGTCGCTCAAAGACTGCAGTTATGCTTTGCTCCTTGTTGACACCATTTAACATCTGTCTTCGTCCATCGTGTCTTGTTTTGTGAAGAAGCCTGCAACAATCCATGCAAAATGTACGTGCTGCAGACCAAGATCTAGTTCTGAACAGAGACGTGTATGCCACATTGCACTGTTATGTCAAAATGATTCCAGAAGTGTCTTAACGCTTCCAAGATTCTGCTCGTATTGCTCTTACGGATTCCGTACGTACATTTTCAAAAGCTTCAAAGCAGCACAGAAGAAACAATGAATGTAGCCAGCAGTAAAGGCTGAAAGGGAAAAAAAATCTGAGAAAGGGGAAGATCAACAAAACAGAGATGAAACAGAACTAGACAGTCAAAGAATGAAATAGTAAAGAGAGATGACAGAAAGAAAAACAATCAGAGAGAGAGACAGAGACAGAGAAAGAGAGAGGCAGAGAGAGAGAGAGAGACAGAGAGAGAGAGAGAGAGAGAGAGAGAGAGAGAGAGAGAGAGAGAGAGAGAGAGAGAGAGAGAGAAGACAGAGAGAGACAGAACAGATTTTTTTTTTTTTTTTTTTTTTCTCCTTGAGGAAATATTTGCAGAGCCTACTAGTTACTAACATGTTCACGTATTCATGTTTCTTGGTACATGTTGAATGCGAAGAAAAACGAAAAAAAAAAAAGAAAAAAAGGGGGCGAAAACATCAGAAAAAAAATATGTAAAAGAGAGATTATATGTAATAAGAACAGATAATAGAAGGAAAGATTAATGAGTAAACAATAGGTTGATGAAGCAAATGGAGATAGTTCTTGGAGGGGAGAAGAGAAGATAGCCGTGGCACATACATGGGGCAAACGATGAGTAGTATGGTAATGTGTCTGTGGAGAGCACTGTGGGCTGGTGGTGTGGGGTGGATAAGCACATGCTGCCTTATATGTTTATACCAATGGCCAGAGGGTCCCTAGTCTGGCAGTAACATGAGATTCCTGCATAAGACGGAATTTCTGCATGCTGTTAGATTTTTTAAGTGGGCCTACTGCTACAGACAAATTACCTTTACTTTTCACCATTCGCTGAAATCAGATCTACAAAAAATGTGTAGATTTCGTGTCAGATGAGTCTAGTTTCACATGATGTTAATCTAGAAAACAACGCATGATAAGTAAGACTGCACAATAATTCCGGAGGTTCCTCTAAAGTCCATGGATAATATTGAATATGCAAGAAGCTTGAAGAAATTGTTATTGGAATGTTCCGCGCGTTTTGCTCATCATGACATGCTATGGTTTCTGATCCATCTGGGGAGTTCCATACGTTCGTTTTGCTGTACAACATTATGACTCTCGAAAAGTTTAGAATATTTACTGTTTCTAGATTGATTATTAGTGCAATGGCATTCAAAGTTTCAATTTTGTAAACAATAAATCACTGGTACAATGTTGATCTTGGTATTCCACAAAATATGGCATGGGAATTGGTGATGAAAAGTGTAAGCCGACAGTCAAACACAGCATGACTAATAATACTGATGTAACTGTCCACTGTCAAAAGCTGAACGTGCTCAACAGTTCACTCTCCTGTGATCCATCATTAGCAGTGAGGGATCCAGATGAGGAGCTTTCTCTCTGGGGCAGTAAAGACAACTTCAACACTGTCCAGTTTAAATCTGTATGGACGGACAGGACCATCTCCACGAAACACCAGAGCAGGCCCCTGCACTCACTGGTACATTCCGTCTTCCTGTAGACACGAGAGGCAGGGACCCTCACAGCCAATCTGATAAGAAGAATCCAAGGTATGCTGATGAGATTTTAACGCAAGATACTAAACATACTGGTCATATCACCAATATAATCAACAAGTGTGTCAAACCATGTGGTAGCACATAGGACCTTACGACGGTCTGCTGATCGGCATGGCCATGTCAAAAGACCTAATAGCCTTGCTGAAACAATCCTCCGGGAAAGTGTTGAAAGAGGAAGATAACGGGGACGACGGAACGAACGATGGACTGATAACATAACAGAGAAGGTAGTGACAACATCTACAGAGTAGGTAGTGACAACATTTACAGAGTAGGTAGTGACAACATTACAGAGTAGGTAGTGACAACATCTACAGAGTAGGTAGTGACAACATCTACAGAGTAGGTAGTGACAACATTTACAGAGTAGGTAGTGACAACATTTACAGAGTAGGTAGTGACAACATTACAGAGTAGGTAGTGACAACATTTAAAGAGTAGGTAGTGACAACATTTACAGAGTAGGTAGTGACAACATTACAGAGTAGGTAGTGACAACATTTACAGAGTAGGTAGTGACAACATTTACAGAGTAGGTAGTGACAACATTTACAGAGTAGGTAGTGACAACATTTACAGAGTAGGTAGTGACAACATTTACAGAGTAGGTAGTGACAACATTACAGAGTAGGTGGTGACAACATTTACAGAGTAGGTAGTGACAACATTACAGAGTAGGTAGTGACAACATTACAGAGTAGGTAGTAACAACATCACAGAGAAGGTAGTGACAACATTACAGAGTAGGTAGTGACAACATTTACAGAGTAGGTAGTGACAACATTTACAGAGAAGATAGTGACAACATCTACAGAGACTCAGGGCATGACACACAACCAGCAGAACTGGAGGAACCAGATGAACTGGTCTTCAGGCTAGTGCCTTGAAACTCCCTGTGGGGGTTGAGACAGAGAGAAGAGAGAGAGAGGGAGGGAGGGAGGGGAGGGAGGGGAGTGATTAGGGCTGGGGGTGGGAGCTGAAGAAACATGCTTTAACTGTATGGCACAAATGGCGTGTTGTGATAAACAGCACTCAGGCCAGGTGGGGTGGGGCTGGGGGTACAGGAACCCTTGCACTTTCTGTGAAAAACATCACAGTAACAATGCACACCATACTGCACACTTTGTAATGAGAACACAACTCCTTTGTTGATTTTTTTTCCGAAGAAAAGCATGTCAAAAAACATCACAGTAACAATGCACACCATACTGCATACTTTTGTAGTGAGAACACAACTCCTTTGTTGATTTTTTTTTTTTTTTTTCGAAGAAAAGCATGTCAACTTCGATGAGAACAGCAACCAGCACTAACTGATCACATATTATTTACGAGTAGAATTGCTTTAAAGAACGCGTTCAGTGTAAGCAATCGACGTCTTGCATTTGGAATAGTTTGCAATTTGCAAAAGATTATATGCTATGCATATAATGCATGAACTGAAAGCAGAACGGAATAATAAAAAAGTACTTAAAAAACAAATGAACAAAAAAACAAATTGTGACTCACTGTGACTTAGACTTGCAGGTTCGTTGGAATTACGTACAGATACTTTAACAGCCATTGGTGTTAGGATGGTCTTCAAGTAACTTTGGCACCCTTTGATGTCAGTTCGGGTTTTCAGCCACTTAATAGTCAGGATGCAGTACCAACAGGTGAACAGAGAAGTCAGGAAGAAGATGAAGACAGCGAGGAAAACTGGATAGAGGAGCAGTGCAGCAAAGCAATCGAGAAAGGCATGGAAGCAGGGAACAGCAAAGAAGCCTACAACACACTCAAGACCCTCAATAAGTCTAACCAGACAAGATCAGCAGTCATCGAAGATAAGAATGGCAAGCTACTGACAGAGAATGAAGAGGTGGACAGAATACTGTGAGTGCCTTTACAGTTACCAGCTCAACCCGGACACATCCATTTTGCAGGACAACCAACGACCCGCAGACAGTGAGAACGGTCTCTAAGTACTGAAGGAGGAGGTTGAGGCCGCCATACAGTCTGAAGCCAGGGAAATCCCCAGGAATGGAGAATGTCCCAGCTGAGCTTGTGAAATACGGAGGGAAAGAGACAACAGAGGCATTAACAATGCTTTGCCAGAAGATCTAGACAGAAAAGAAGTGGCCAACAGAGTGGACCCAGTCACTGGTGTTTCCCTTACCCAAGAAAGGTAATCTCAAACAATGCCAAAATTACAGGACTATAGTCTGATCAGCCACCCCAGCAAAATCATGCATGCTTCGCATCATCCTCAACCGACTGACATCCAAGGCTGAGGAACTGCTATCAGAAGAACAAGCAGGTTTTAGAAGAGGGCGGAGCACTGTGAAACAAATTTTCAACTGCCGAGTCTTGATTGAAAAGCATCTACAACACCAAAAGGACCTCTTCCACACCTTCACTGACTTTAAGAAGGCATTCGACTGGGCGTGGCACAACAGCCTATGGCAGGTTCTCAGAGACTTCAGCATTGATGAGAGGCTCGTCCAGGTCATTCAGGCCCTCTACGAACACTCCATCAGCACAGTACTTCTCAATAGCCAGCAGGTCCAGTTCTTCCCGACCACAGTCAGAGTCGGGCAAGGGTGCCTACTATCTCCAGTCCTTTTCAACATCTTTCTGGAGAGAATCATACAAGACACCATCGAAGAACACCACACCTCCATCAGCATTGGCGGCAGGCCGGTCTGCAACCTTCGTTTCGCAGACGATCGACCTCATGGGGGGCAGCAACACGAGCTCCAGGATCTCACAAACAGACTTGTCGCAAGAGCAAGTGCATGGAGGTCAGCAGAGAGAAGTCAAAGGTCATGGTCAACAGCACGACTAACAGCAGTGCCAACATAACCATGAATGGTGAGCCCTTGGAAGAAGTGACATGCTTCAGGTACTGGGCAGCAACCCTGTCCAAAGATGGCACCTGCACAGCAGAAATCTGATTCAGGATCAACTCCACATCAGCAGTGATGGCCAGACTGAAGAGTGTGGAAGAGCAACATCTCTTATATGGTTGGGAGACATGGACACTGATGGTCCGATGGCCGAAACAGAAAGAAGAATCCAGGCGTTTGAGACCCAGGTGCCTGAGGAAAGTACTCCGCATCTCCTACAAAGAATTCAAGACCAATGATTTATGTGTGGAACCTGGTCACTAACCTAGATTGGCCCCACGAACCACTTCTGGCAACCGTCAAACGACGGAAGATGGTCACAACACACTCTCCAAAACCAACCTTCAAAGAACCGTTGAAGGAGGGCGCAGACGAGGACGCAGAGAAAGAGCTGGTCCGACAATATAAAGCACTGGACCAAAATGACCATGCCAGATCTCAAGACAGCCACCAACAGAAGATCCTGGAGAGAAACGGTGGCTGCCTCATCACCCCCCCCCCCCCCCCCCCCCCCCCCCCCCCCCCCCCCCCCCCAAAGACCCCAGCGGTCAGGGGAATGACTGACTGAGTAGTCAATGTTGTCGATAAAGGTTTCCAGCCACTTTAACAGTCACTGACATCAGGGTGAGTTTCTAGCTACTTTAACAATCAGTGCGACTGTGTTTCTAGCCACTTTAAACAGTCAGTGACATCGTAGTGTGTTTCTAGACACTTTAACGTCAGTGACATCGTAGTGTGTTTCTAGCTACTTTAACAGTCAGTGACATTGTAGTGTGTTTCTAGCTACTTTAACAGTCAGTGACATCGTAGCGTGTTTCTAGCTACTTTAACAGTCATTGGTGTCAGGGTGGGGTTCCCAGCCATCTTATCGATCGATAACGTCAGGATGGGTTTCTAACCAATGTAACAGTTTCCTTTCATTGGATTTCCTTTGTTTCTCCGCCAGAGTGTTGAATGTGTACAGGAAGGGATTGACAGCAGAGTTTAGGGGTAATATGAATATACCTAAGGCCACATTGACTTCCGTTGAAATGGGAGTACCTGCTAAGGCCAGAAAGCCACACAATGCAATGGGAAACCAGCACATGAAGTCTGTTACTGCAACACTGATCAACCGCTGGGCTATGATCATATCTTTTGATCTTCTTGTGCTGCAGCTCTTCAATGCATTGTTCTGGATTGACCTGTAAATAAAGATCTGACCCAGAGAAATGAGGAAAAACAGAATAAAGTTAAGGAATACTAACACACCCACAGAATACTCTCTCCCTTCAAAATATCGTCGTGTAACAGGCAGTGGAATACAAATTCCTGACTGTCCATAAAACTGCCAGTGTGATGTCACCGGGAAGTAAGGGCAACAAAGCCAGAAAGCAGCCAACCATCCAAGTCAATACACAAGCCACTGCAGCTGAGGATGTCTCAAATCTCAGCGTACTGAATGGGAAACGAAGGACAACAAAACGATCCAGCGTGATAAGGCAGATGACCAGAGCTGACACCTCACTGGACAACAGAGACAGAAAACCAGCCACCTTGCAGGTCCCGCTGTTTTTTCCATGCGTCATCATGATGGAGATATCTGCCACGGAACAGTTCATCGGCCATTCCAATAATGGTGATGTAGATTCCCATTAGGAAGTCAGCCGTGGTGAGGTCCAGGACAAACACGCTGAAGCCAGAGAGAGATGTCGGGTTTTGTACAACTAAACGTGCGCCACAACAGAACATGTTGCCAGTCAGTGAGAGACAGGCCATCAGCCATAGAAACACACGGTACGTCCATGACTGCAGTAAATCGTCACATGAAGAAACTTCGTCTTTGGGGCAAGGCAAATTACAGTGTCAAAGCTCTGAGGAAGAATTTCATCGCAGCAAAATTTATAATTTTCTGTACGTATGAAATGTAAACGTGACATATGTGTAAAGATGTCAGGTGGAAATGTTCTCACCTTGCTGCCGTCCATGTACAGTTCTGCCAGATGAGGCATTGACTGAAAAGTGCTGGGGAATGTATGGATGGACGTCCATGTTAGATTCAGTTTCTGTATGCGAGGAAAGGGGGAGAAACCTGGGCGTCAAACAAGGTGAGTGCGGAATATGACAGGTCGATGGCTGTGAGCTTAGTCTGTTTGACAGTCGAGGACCACACTGTAAAAAGTGAGGTTAAAGGATTCTGCGACAGCGACAATATTTCTAAATTTTGAAAATGAAGTAAAGAAGCCATAGTGAGTTTCTGCATCTTGTTACCACTTAGGTCGAGAAATTTCAAATTCAACAAAGTAATGTTAGTTATCTTAATCAAAGAGCACTGGGCAAGGACCAAATGAATGAGATAGGTCTGGTGTTTCACGTCAGACAAGGTCATACCAGAGCCTGTGCATCTAATGAACGGAGCTGAGGATAGAGTGCTATAAAGAATGGCCGAGTGCACCGAAATGTGTGACCTTGACACTGACAGTGTTGCGGACAGGTCATGTCACACAGTAATTCATCATCACGCAGTGGGCAGTGGGACCACCCATCACACACATCATCTCCATGCACACACATTCTTGAAGTTCTGCATCGTAAAAATCCTGGACATGTCATGTCCTCACATCCCTCTTCGTCCTGGTGGTCGATACAGTCGTACATTCCATTGCATCGTGTGTAGACAGGCAGGCAGTCATTGAAGTCACCAGGACAACGGTAGTGGCTGTCAGGACAGGACTCGTTGGAATTCATTGGGGTTGAGGTGAACTGCAGTTTGTCATCAAATCTCACTAGCACAGGGGAAGGAAAGTATGAATATTGTACACTTAAAGTTCTGAGAGTCTTACAGCTGCTTTCATCGGATTCATCCCAACAGTGAAAGTAGTGATCACACACCTTGTCATAGGTCAGACACTGACCATTGGAACACGTGAATGTTTTCACACAAGATGGATGTTTACAGAAGGATTCGTCACTCTCATCCAGACAATCAATTAGGTAGTTACACGCCAAGGTATATGACAGTAAAAGTGTATTATCGTTGCATGAAAAAAATGGAATTGAGGTATGGTAGGCTTGTGTAAAGAATGATCTGTTTACATGAGTTTGTTGATCAGAAAATGTACAAGCTGTTTGGCAAACCTTATTGTACTTGTTGTTGTGACAGAGAAAAAACGAATACATTGTATGACCGGCAGGACATATTGCCAGTGACTGTTGCCTCTTTGGCAATGAAAGATTGGTGGTGGTTAGGGAGACTGACTTGTGTCCATACGAATTAGCATCGATGCTGCTTCGGGTTAAATTTACATATTATGCGATCGAAATGGAACCTGGTTTTCTTGCATGGCGCATTTACGAGATAGATTATTTTACTCAAAAGCAGCAGAAAACATTGTTTCCTACGGTCAGAAAAGTTATCCGCACTTGCGCAGAGTGGTAAAGAACAGTTTTGTCTATAGTGATTACACAAAGTTTATACATAGAGCGCGGTGACACATTATACGTGGACAACCCCACCCAGTGGTAAAGTCCAATTGTCCATGGTCCTTGTGGTACCTTTGGGAATACACGAGCCCAGTCATGCAAACATGATGGAACACTCAACTCGCCGCCCAAAGACACGCAGTAGTCTCTAGCTAGTTCATTGGCATCGGCTTTTGCTATGTGTTTTCCACGAACCATCTTGAAGGTTTTGAAACAACCGTCACACGACGACTCTCCCAAACTGTCACAGTCAGCTACTGGAGATGAAGAGTATGCCGTTTTGTTGTAACTTCTGCGTAATTTCTTAGTGTGTGTGTGTGTGTGTGTGTGTGTGTGTGTGTGTGTGTGTGTGTGTGTGTGCACGCGCGCACGCACGCACGCACACACACACACGCACACACAGACACAGAGAGAGAGAGAGAGAGAGAGAGAGAGAGAGAGAGAGAGAGAGAGAGAATGCACAATCACACGATAATTCATTATATTCAGATCCATGAACAATTACTCTGGCAGCCCAAACCTTAAAAAAAAGGGGACATATTCCTATGGCCTACTGACCCTATGGACAGGGAACTGTTTCAGGGGACAGCATAATTGAAGGCGGGGCCTTTCCCTTCCTTCAGTCGCCTTGAACCTTGGTTCAACGCAATCAGCTATCCATTTATTGCTGAGTGAACAGAAAGGGTTTTGTAGAAGAAAAAAAAATCGACCCCACAAACGTTCAGACCTATTACTATCGGCTCCGCAGGCAAACACTCAAACCATTCGTCTCCATCAAAAATGCCTACATTCATGGGGATAAAAGCCAATATAGCGCGCTGAAAATACCAATATTTTCCCCAGTGCAGTTCTAGAATGATGTAGGACAAGTAAGAACAATCACATTTAAATGAACACACACACACACACACACACACACACACACACACACACACACACACACACACACACACACACAATCAAACCTGACATTCATCTACTTCTGACCTGAACGGGGTAATAATTTGTTTTTAACGACAACTTCAATTAAATGTTACCTCTATCATTTTCTGACATCCTGGCAAGATTGTAATTCTTTCAAGAAAAATTCTGTCAAACGGGACCTCTCTCTCTCTCTCTGTCTGCCCTAATCCCAAGGTGATGATTCTTTAACGTAAAATTCAGTCAAACGATACCTCCCTCTCTGTCGTAATCCAAATAATTCTTTAAAAAAAAAAGGTCAATCCAATCGCAACATTCCTGCTTTTCTGCCATCATTCATGGTTGTAGTCCTTTACAGAAAAATCAAACACAATCTACCTCTCGGATTGCCCTAGTGCGCAGCTAATAATTCTATAAGAAAAAATTCCAGCAAGTGTGAGCTCCTTCTTTTACTGCCCGATTCACCGAGTTATGATTCCTTAACAAAAATTCCATTAACGTGATCTCTTCCTGCCCTTATCCGGAGAGTTACAACTCTGTAACTAAACATTCAATCAAACATAACTTTTCCTCTTTCTGTCCCAATTCCAGTATAATTCTTTAACAAATGTTCCATTAACGTGATTACCTCTTTCTGTCCATAATCTGGAGTTATAATTTTTTTAACTCAACATTCAATCAAACATAAACTTTTTTTCTTTCTGTCCCAATTCCGGCGTTATAATTCTTTAACAAAAGTTCTTTTAACGTGATCTCTTTTCTGCCCATATTTATGAGGTATGATCGTTTACCTAAACATTCAATTAAACATATCAATTTCTCTTTCTGTCCCAATTCAGGCGTTATAATTCTTTAACAAAAGTTCCATTAACGTGATCATGTCTTTCTGTCCATATTCCGGAGTTATGATTCTTTAACTAAACATTCAGTCAAGCGTGACCTTCCTCTGTTTCTCCCCACAGTTCCTGGATTTTACGCTCACCTCAACAGCCAGTGACCAGGGTTTGGGTGGTGTGTTCAGCGATGCTCTGTTCTGATGCAACATACACAGGGTGCCACCTGCCATACTGAAAAAGTGTTTGCTTATTTGTGGAGCCAGGGTAAGTCAGTGTCCTTCTTTGTAGCGTGTCATCACGTCCGTCCAATGACAGTCCCCATGGACTTGCTGATCCTGGCGACCTCAGCACGAACTCCTCATAGGCACAGGTGCAGGAAGAAAATCGAAACTGAGGCCACATGACAGTAGGGCATATAGGGCCACAAAACTGGAGGATTTTCTTATTCTGATCAATGAAAATGATGAAAACGATGGTATAGATTCCTATACTTGTTTGAGTTGCATGACAACTGTACTCTACACTTACTCTCATAATGTGTCCAAGCATCAACCATGCCGTAGACTACTACACCTGCAAGTTGGTCAGGACATTTGAGCAACTCTCAGAGATGCACGCTGTAAGGGGAGCGAACTGAACTGCGTTGTTCCAATCTTCCCAACAACTGAGCCTACGGCAAACTCTCAGTTCTGAGTACGAATGGGTTGTTCCCGACCAAAAAAAATGCCACATGTAACAGGCTCAAATGGGAATAAAACTCACGACTTTCCAGCCGGGAATTCGCAATGCTAACCACTGTTACATGGTGGATAGTAAGTTCAATTTTCTGTTTCTGTACTTTCTCTTTTCCCCTTTCTGTGTGTATAGCCACTATTGTACCACAGCTACTTTCGTCATATTATCACCAGAAGTGGTAGTAATCCTTGCTTTATTATTTTTCTATATTTCTATCATCATTATTATGAATGCTACTAGTATTTCTATCATTACTGTTATTATCAAATTACTATTTTAACTCGCGTTGTGTTCTTCCCAACGGCCTCATTTACAGTCAACGCCCATCTTGCGCCGTATTGGAGAAGATAAGTGAATGCTTGTTCTTTTTTTTCATTGTTCTGAATGTTGTTTATCTTGCCCGAAGAAGACATAAGAGGTTGAAACGTTGCGTTTTATTTTGCATTTTGTTTGTCCCCGTTAACTGCTGGATTTACTTTTAAATTCCTTTTAAAATCCATGACGTTGGACTTACCATTTCCAAACCAGTCAATGTTTAGAAGTGCTTAGCTCCGAAGTCATGGATTTTAATCTTCCAGATCCTATCAGCGTCATTATTCCCAGTCCACGCATTCCAGCTTTCAGACACATCTTGACATATGTCACAACGTCAAAGAAAACTGGTTTCATTGAGATGCACTCGGAGCATCTGGGGATAATGGTACAGTGTGCTGTTTTCATGTCTGCGACTCTGGAAGTACAGTTACAATAAAGGATGTTGTTTCATGCCCTGTCATTTTCCATGAATCAGGAAGTAGATTTGATAAAAACAGTCTTTTACGTCATGCCTTCGTCATTTTCCATGACGAAGGAATTACCGTTACAAACAGGGTCTGTTACTTACACTGTCATCTTTCATGTTCTTTCAGTGAAGTTACTAGCACACACTCAGGCCGTCCGTGTCAAACACCACTAGCCCCCCCCCCCCCCCCCCCCCCCCACAGGGAGCAATTACTATCAGATCCTCATGAGACAACTACCGATAGGCGACACTGCATTGTTATCAGGTTACTCTGTTGATGTTTAGCGGTGACCGTTGTCATCCAACATACATAGGACACCAACCATAGGGGCCTCTACTGATGTCAGTGATGGTTTAGTTTGGGGGTCAGCGTGAGTTACCACTCCCTCCCAAAGGATGCTACCAAATCCATCCAGTGACTATGTCCTTGGTCTATTTGAAACCAACAACTTTCCCACATGCTCTGAAAATGCATGGGTGTACAGTAAAATTCTACAATGAGAACAAGGCACAAAGAACCACAGAATACAAGACATATGGTGAGGATCAGTGAAAATGACGATGAAGAAAATGTTGGTTCAGAAAATCTATCAGAAGACGGTACTCCACACGTTTGTTTGTTTTTTCATAGTATGTCCTGGTATTGACCATGACTGCAGAATACAAACACCGGCTGTGTGGTCAGGATAGTGAATGTAATATCAGGGACGCGTCTGTTAAATGGATGAAACACGATTATGTTGTTTCAGTCTGCCAACATGACCCCCACAGCACATCGATTCCAGTCTTCCCACTTGACTTCATTGCACAGTGAGTTAAGTCTTCCCACTTGACTTCATTGCACAGTGAGTTAAGTCTTCCCACTTGACTTCACCGCACAGTGGGTAAAAGTTTCTTCCCACTTGACATCATTGCACAGTGGGTAAAAGTTTACCACTTGACATCATTGCACAGTGGGTAAAGGTTTGCCACTTGACACCATTGCACAGTGGGTAAAAGTTTACCACGTGACATCATTGGACAGTGGGTAAAGGTTTACCACTTGACACCATTGCACAGTGGGTAAAAGTTTACCACTTGACATAATTCTCCAGTGGGTAACGTTTACCACTTGACTTCATTTCACACTGGTATAGTCCTCCTATTTGATCTCAGTGCACACTGGTTCCCACTCTCCCCATTTATCTCAGTGCACACTGGTTTCACTCTTCCCATTTATCACAATGCACACCAGTTCCACTCTTCCCATTTATCTCAGTGCTGACTGTTCCACTCTTCCCATTTATCTCAGTGCACACTGGTTTCACTCTTCCTATTTATCACAATGCACACCAGTTCCACTCTTCCCATTTATCTCAATGCACACAAGTTCCACTCTTCCCATTTATCACAATGCACATTGGCTCCACTTTCCCTATTTATCTCTGTGCACACTGGCTCCATTTTTTCCCCATTGATCTCAATGCACACTGGTTCCACTCTCCCCATTTGATCTCAATGCACACTGGTTCCACTCTCCCCATTTGATCTCAATGCACACTGGTATCAGTCTTCCCATTTATCTCAGTGTACAATGGTTCCACTCTTCCCATTTGATCTCAATGCACGCTGGTTCCACTCTCCTCATTTATCTCAGTGCACACTGGTTCCATTCTTCCCATTCTTCACAATGCACACTGGTTCCACTCTTCCCATTTATCTTAGTGCACACTGGTTCCACTCTTCCCATTTATCTCAATGCACACTGGTCTCACTCTTCCCATTTATCTCAGTGTACTCTGGTTCCACTCTTCCAATTTATCTCAGTACACACTGGTTCCACTCTTCCCATTGATCACAATGCACACTGGATCCTCTTTCCCTTTTATCTCTCAGTGCACACTGGTTCCACTCTTCCCATTTATCTCAGTGCACACTGGTTCCACTCTTCACATTTATCACAATGCACACTGGTTCCACTCTTTACATTATCACAATGCACACTGATACAACTCTCCCCATTTATTTCAATGGACACTGGTTCTACTCACCCCATTTATCTCAATGCACACTGGTTCCACTCTTCCCATTTATCACAATGCACACTGGTTCCATTCTTTCCCATTTGAACGCAGTGCACACTGGTTCCACTATTTCCATTTGAACTCAGTGCACACTGGTTCCAGTCTTCCTATTTGATCTCAATGTACATTGGTTCGACTCTTCCCATTTATCGCAGTGCACACTGGTTCCACTCTTCCCATTTATCTCAATGCACACTCGTTCCACTCTTCCCAGTTATCTCAATGCACACTGGTTTCCAATCTTCCCATTTATCTCAGTGCACACTGGTTCCACTCTTCCCAGTTATCTCAATGCACACTGGTTCCACTCTTCCCATTTATCTCAGTGCACACTGGCCACTTTTCCCATTTATCTCAATGCACACTGGTTTTCCCTCTTCCAGTTATCCAAAGCACACTGGTTCCACTCTTTCCATTTATCTCAGTGCACACTGGTGCCACTCTTCCCATTTATCTCAATGCACACTAGTTCCACTCATCCCATTTATCTCAATGCACACTGATTCCCCTCTTCCCATTTATCACAATACACGCTGGTTCCACTCTTCCCATTTTTCTCAATGCACACTGGTTCCAGTCATCCCATTTATCTCAGTGCATACTGGCTCCACTCTTCCCATTGGATTTCAATGCACGCTGGTTCCACTCTTCCCATTTATCTCAGTGCACACTGGTTACAGTCTTCACATTTATCACAATGCACGCTGCTTTCACTCTTCCCATTTATCTCAGTGGACACTGGTTACAGTCTTCCCATTTCTCTCATTGCACAAAGGTTCCACTCTTCCCATTTATCTCAGTGCAAACTGGTTACAGTCTTCCCATTTATCTTAGTGCACACTGGATACAGTCTTCCCATCTACCTTAGTGCACACTGGTTCCATTCTTACCCATTTATCTCAGTGCATACTGGCTCCAGTCTTCCCATTTGATCTGAATGGACTCTCGTTCCAGTCTTTCCATTTATCACATGCACACTAGTTCCTCTCTTCCCATTTGATCTCAATGCATACTGGTTACACCCTTCCCATTTATCTCAGTGCACACTGGTTCCACTCTTCGCATGTATCGCAATGCACACTGGTTTCACTCTTCCAATTTATCTCAATGCACACTGATTTCACTCTCCCCATTTACCTCATTGTACACTGGTTCCACTCTCCCAATTTTATCTGAGTGCACACTAGTTCAACTCTTCCCATTGATCACAATGCACACTGGTTCCAGTCTTCCCATTTGTCTCAGTGCATACCAGTTCCACTCTTCCCATTTATCACAATGCACACTGGGTCTACTCTTCCCATATATCACAATGCACACTGGTTCCACTCTTCCCATTTATTTATCTCAGTGCACACTGGTTCCACTCTTCCCATTTATCTCAATGCACACTGGTTCCAGTCTTCCCATTAATCTCAATGCACACTGGTTCCACTCTTCCCATTTATCTCAGTGCACACTGGTTCCACACTTCCCATTTATCTCAATGCACACTGGTTCCACTCTCCCCATTTATCTCAATTCACATTGGTTCCAACTCTTCCCGTTTATCAGTGCACACTGGTTCCACTCTTCCTATTTATCACAATGCACTGGTTCAACTCTTCCCAATTTATCTTAGTGCACACTGGTTCCACTCTCCCATTTATCACAATGCACACTGGTTCCACTCTTCCCATATCACGTGATAGCACGCTGGTTCCAATCTTCCACTCCGACCACACTGCACACTGATTTCATTCTTCCCACTTGACCTCATTCCGGCAGTTCCAGTCTTCTCGTTACGCGCCATTGCACATTGGTTTAATCTTCCGATTGACACAACTGCAAGTTGGTTTTAGTGTACAAATCTGACCCCATGTCACACCTCAGAGTAGTTCCTGCCATAAGTTCCCCCCCCCCCCCCCCCCCCCCCTCCCCCAAACTTCTATCTTGTAGTCTGCTCCAGACCAATACTCCCTAGATCGCGGTGTATTGCAGAACAATATTACCTAGATCACAGTCTGCTACCAAACAACAGACCACAAATCATCGTCTGCTGCAAAACAATAGTCACACATCGTATACTGCTTCAAAACAATCTTCCCTTGATCGTACTCCGCTACAAATCAACATTCCCTAGATCACAGTCTGCTACAAGACAAACCATCGCAGATCGCAGTCTGCTTCAACACTCCCCACACTGAAATTTACTACATTCGTGCTGGGTACAATCTGTAACGTATTGTTCAGTACTTGGTTCTTCTTTGTCATGTCTGAAGAAGACATATTTGTTGAAAATTTGCTTGTGTGTTTCATACTGTGTATTAACTAAACATTGCCCACGCCTTGTTATTGTTGTTTATTTGTATGTTGACTTTTTTTTCAGTAATGCTCCAATTTGTTTCAGTCTTGATCAATGAACTGGCGGTTTATTATCACAATTTCAGGTCGACCTTTGCTGAACATTTCTTAAATCAAAAGCTGATTACGTAAATATTTGAGTGTTGTTTTGGAAAACTGTAGCACTTTCAATATTTTCAAAAAGAACACGTTTTATGCCAGCGGTGATAACTGATCTTGATTCGATGTTGTCATCCATCTGGAAACTGAAGACCCGATTTCCTCAAAACGATAAGGTAAACAAAATGACAAGAAGCAAGGCAATGCAGATTTTAATGTGAATCCATTGTTTGACAATAGCTTGGCTTTCTTTTTGGTCCTGTGTTTTTATGATGCAGGTAATATGCATAATGCTCACATGTAAGGAGAAAACTGATTTGCTTTTTGGAATGCAAATAAAGAAAAAAAAAAAAAATGGCTATTTTCTGTGGTCTTATTTTGGTATGTGTGTAAAGGCAGGTATTCTTGTTAAATTGAAATATAAAAAAGTCAGCACCTGTCTCACGCATCTGGGTGTCAGGATTTGAGAACGATTTTTTTTTTCTCAGGCGCATAAGCGATGTTACCTCGTTTTTGTCGCCAAGAAATGAAAACCAAGATTTAGATTCCATCGTTTTTCATAGGAAAGAAAACAACTTACTAGCCTGGTACACTATTCGTCTACTCACCATGCACTAATTTGACCATCCCATAGAAAAAATGGAATTTGTTCTTAAACACCTGGATCGAACTCTTACACAGTTGTCAATATGCCATGCATCGGATACATTTTTTTTTTTCAAAGCATAGCTGACTGTATGTCAACACATGTTGCTCACAAAGCCAACTGTGATGATTTTCATAGAGCAAAACAGATGTTAAAGCAACTATTCATCGTTACAGCTTCAACCTTCTGAGATGCACAACAAAATCATGCAAAGCATCAAGACATTTTTTCTGTCTCTTTTTGTGCGAAGGCACACGCTGTTTGTTTATAAACTAGATGGAGAACTGACAGTGTTAGTGAGACTTCTCTAGCTAACTAGATATATTACGTATATGAACACAAATGAGATACTCAAATGTGATCATGACATGGAATGACGTGAACATGGTTCTCCCATCATCCTGTCTTGATATTACCCCAATACACGACTTTTCTTACTCATAAATCTCCAGAAGTCTGCGATGTTCATCCTTGTGCTAAAGAAAAAATTATGAAATAAAGTGTGTATAGCTGTGTGTGTGTGTATGGTTGCATTAGTGTGTGTGTGTGTGTGTGTGTGTGTGTGTGTGTGTGTGTGTGTGTGTGTGTGTGTGTGTGCCTGTGTGCGTGTGTGTGTGTGTGTGTGTGTGTGTGTGTGTGTGTGTGTGTAGTAGAGAGAGAGAGAGAGAGAGAGAGAGAGAGAGAGAGAGAGAGAGAGAGAGAGAGAGAGAACGCACGTGAGTGTTTTCTACAGATTATTTTAAAAGCCTCATACCATTTCAAAGAATACCATTTGTTACTTTTTTAATCACACACACACCACATACACACACACGCGCGCGCACGCACGCACACACACACACACACACACACACACACACACACACACACACACACACACACACACGCACGCACACACATGCACGCACACGCACGCACGCATGCACACATATGATATGTGTGTGATTTTTGTTTCACAGAACAACACATGAGTTTTTATTTTCATACTGGTGTTGGAAATGGTACTTGATTGTTTTGTTTCCAAATTCTGATTTTCATTTCGATATGATCAGCCGAGTAAGAACAGAAACCAGTGTTACTCAACCTTGTTTGATTTAATGACGGAGGTGTATGGCTGACAGGTTTTTGGGTGTGCACACCATCACTGACTGACACATATCTAACACCTGGTGAACATTTGTAATCACTAGCAGACAGATTTGGAATAGCATATAAAGGAATAAAAGCTATTTTTATGATAGTCCACTTTGGGTCTGAGGCAAGTCACACTTTTCATGGTGAATGGAAGCAGTTTGAGATACCTCCCTAGCTTGCGCATACACACACGACAATTTTGACACTTGTAAATAGCGTTTTTAGGAAGAAAAGGCGTTTTGTTTCTTCTGCAGCTGAAATTAACTCAGCAGCATGCAAGGCTTTGAAACAGATTCATTTAAAGTTACCATCATTTAGATGTGTAACATATGGCGTCCTTCATAACTGGAGAACAGGATGTCTCGTTCGTCATTTTTTTCAGATGGATTTCATGGATGGACAATTTGTATGATAACAATTTTGAATTGGGGGGGGGGGGGGGGGGGGGAGTTATCTGTCAAAATGATAAAAAAATGAAAGAATGAACACAATTATTAATGCTGTGATTTTATGTGTTCGTGTTTTGACTTCTCCCTTTGGTCATTGTGTTTTAAGAAATCGTAACGATTCAAAGACAGGGTTTGTGTGGAGGGAAACCAGCGTTTAAACTGGACAAGAAGGGCAGCCAAATAAGAAAAAAGGGAAGGAGGGAGAAAAAGAGAAGGGGCGAGGCTGAGAGCACACGTGCAATTGCAGTGTACATGTGGATGTACATGCGTGCCTGCACTGGCAACGAGAGAGAGAGAGAGAGAGAGAGAGAGAGAGAGAGAGAGAGAGAGAGAGTGAGAGAGAGAGAGAGAGAACAAAGGAACGAAGACCGAACGAAATAATTTTTATTGCTTTAAGCAGTACGCTTCATCACAATGCAATTAGACTGACTATGGTCAAATTGAAACGTGATGCATGTTACTACTTCAACATGGAAACCATGACAAAGTTGTCTTTTCCAAGCACAGTTCTGACATATTTGATGCACTGGTAAGGCACTGGTCACGATGGGTCCGTCTGCGCGTGAGTCTTGAGCCCAGGCTGTCACCCCAGTAGAACAGGATCAGGCCGTGTAGCGTCTCCAGCGTCCCGTGCAGCACGTGCCTGGATGTCAGCGTGTTTGTGTTGTGCCGTCACGTTTTTCCTCGGCGGAGACTGGCCAGTTTTGGCGGTTTTTTCTTCTGTCAGCATTGTGTCTGTCATCTTGTTTGACAAACCAAAGGGAACAGTCACTGTCATCCGGCGTACACGGAAACCCTAGCACCAGATCGTCCGATTTCACATATCAGTGTATCCGATTCATTTGAGCGATCAAGGACAACTTTTCTCTAAAATAACTTGTTTCTGTCTTTGTTCTCTCTGTCGCCTTTGCACAGATTTATCTGTCAGGGTGGCAACGTAACTTTTCACAAAACACTGGCACTGAACCCTGCCACTAGTTCTCAAAAACTGGTTCCATGTCAGTGTAGGTGGTGGAGAGAGGACAGAGCTGTGAAGGTATTCACACGTAGTTTCAGTGCCATCCTGCAAACTCAAAACATCAGTCTTCAATCTTACTTGGTCATCTGTCTGACACGAGATGTCAGGCCACAGTGTGTTCCACTTCTGTGTTCATGTGCACAGACGTTTTCAAGTCGCACGTCAGTCGGCGATGGGATACTCACAGAGGTTGCCGTGGCTTCTTCACGTTGACCACTTGCCTGCCTCCCCTGCTGCTGTCGGGCTCTCTGCTGGCTGGATCTGGCTGGGAGGTTTCTTACTGTATACTGAACCTGTGTGTTGCGGTTCAAGACAGTATCCGCCATGTTTGTTGACATCTGGAAAGTGGCCGGCTTGAGGCGCAAGACAACTAACAGTGTTTTCACCTTCTCCTGCAACTTTCCAGCTTGTGACGGTCATTGTCTGTCATCAGGGTGTTCAAGATCTTCTCCACAGCCGCAGGGAGTCCAGAAACTGGGTATGTTTGCGATGAAACTTGTGAAATTTGTCGCAGATCAATCAGTACGCGCCCTACCGTTTCTGTTCACGTCACGCTGATCCGAGAGAGAGAGAGAGAGAGAGAGAGAGAGAGAACAGGCACAGCTGCAAGTCGGCGGAGCTCCCCGATAATGGCAAGTCCAGCGGCACACTGCTACTGAACTCTGACTGTCATACATTTGAAACAGATGGGACCCAGAAAGAGAAGGAGACTGACCGAGGGAAAGGAGTGTGAGGGCACGTGACCAGCCCCAAGTCGGAAAAAAAACAAGCTGTAAACAAGTGTCGCCAGCTCATAGGATTACAGCCAGCGCTCAAAGCATGGCCACTTGTATGGCCAGGAGACAGACTGATGACGAAGAATCACTCGACTGCCTGAGCTACGCTGCCACGGTCGGAGACCTAGCATGGAGGTTCATGTAGGCCTCTTTGTGGCCATCGACACATACAGGCAGCCATGCACATGAGATGCGGCAACGACTCCAAATCTGGTGACGTCACACTGCAGGGAAGAAAGATGGTACCACCCGTAGGCAGCAAGGACCGCCAAGGAGGCAGCCAGCGTCGGACTACGAGGGAGCGGGGTCCAAGTGGCAAAGGAGTATACCTTTCGTACAGCAGGGGGCGGTGCAGCTTTTGGCCTCAGTGCAGTGTTTTTGACCATGTATGTTTTCATGTGAAGTACCAAAGACCTGTGAGCGCTGAGGCAGCACCAAACAACGGAACAGGCAACAGCTAATAGAACAGGTATGCCGTGCTGCTTTTCCCCCAATATCTGATATTAAAACTCCCATTTGCAGTGCATGGCTACTTTATGTGTCCGTTCTTTGGTGGTCACTTTTCACTTACTAGCAAAGTAGCTGCTTTGAAGGAAGAGTTTAATGGACCGGAACTTCTGCTAAATTGTAACTAAGAGTACTTTCCACATTACTGATGAAGGTCCCATGAACATCTCAGCTCATGACAAAAAAAAAATCAGTAACAGAACCAAACAAAAAGCTCCCTGCCTGTAGATCGCAAACACATGGCGTCACGCCGTTTTAACAAAGCTCTTTCCTCTGTCAAAAACTCCCGCAGGGCCACACTTGAGGACACATGGCGGCAAAGGAGAACTATGTTCATGTGACATCGACCGCTAATCAGACTGTCACCTGCAGCTGCTGTGGCCTGACTTGCCTATCCTGTATTGGCCTCGTCAGCCACGAGCACGCCCGCAGTGGACGTGGGCCACTTCTTTCATAATCTTCGTCTGCGAAGCCAAGCTTACACACACCCACACACACACACACACACCATTTGTAAAATTTGTAAAAAACGTAATAATGACCTAGTTGTATATGCTGTAAACCTCGATCTCATGTTGTCTGTGATGTGGATGCGCATTTATCACTTTAACACGCATTTTGCTCTCCAATCTTGATTCAGATATCTTGCATGCACACACACAAGCAAACAGCACATGACACATTTTCAAATTTTAAAGATGCTGTGCATGGGTAATATTTATGAATACAAGTTTTTGCAACATGCGTTTTTCAGAAACCTAACCTACTACAATGAAAAAAAGGAAAATATAGACCATCACCACCACCCATGAGAGAAAAAAAAATCTCACCATGGACATTGGAAAAACAAACAAACAAACAAAAATCCCCTTATATGTGCCATGTACTCAATGTACTATTTAATTGCGTGCCTGAACATATGAAACGGATGTATACTAAAACCTGACAAACGAAAAGTGAGCAGCATTTGATGGTCTTTTTTTCTTCTCGACAGGTTTGATCACTCGACATCAGTTGGTTGTTCGTTATGACTATTTCTGACATTGATTTTCACTAAGAAAGCAACATCATGTGACGACCGTTTCCCGTTCGGTTCACAAATTTCCATGCAACCGTGCTAACCGGGGAGGCAGTCCTCCGGAAGCCGGTTGAAAAGTTTTACCTGACTGCTACTCACCTGCGCACCCTTAAAGCCGGTGAGCTGAACCGGTTAGGCAGTTTTCTGCAGTGATTCCGGCTCCGCAGCATTCCAGAAGGCCGAAGAGGGACCCAGCTTTCTTTTGTGGCAGTCAGATATTAATCATTCAATATTTATTTGTAGCACAACCGAAACCGTATTCACCTTTAGGAGCGACTGAAACTTCCTCAGCGCACTTGTGAAGGGTTTGGTTTAGAAAAGAAAATATTTGCTGTGTTCTGTTGTCCTATGACTGGATAGGGTAACAAAACGAAATGCTGTCGGAAAACATGAATAGATAAATGAGTGTTAAGGGAAGTGGTTTTCATGAAAAAAAATTTTTTTTTTCTATGACTTAACTAGTTATGAACTTCAGGATGAAAAAAAGGTCTTATTCTAATGTGGTTTGCGAGAAGAGGGAGAGTTTTGATGCTATGAATAAAAAGCTCCCAGAGTGAGCGACAGAGACTTTACATATCTTCTATATGGTTGTTTTGATTTTGATGTGGATGAGTATTTAATTCACTCTTGATATGAATATTGAATAGTTGTATGTTGGTAAACAAGAGTGTGTGGAAATCTTTCCTTACATGTACTGAAGTAGTTGAATCTTTTGGAAAAAAATGTTCCTTTTAAAAATCTGGATTGTATGAATTGAAATGAACATTCTTGTCTCGTACAAGGAAAAGAAATGAACATTTGTGACATGCGCGAAGACATTTATAGTTTGATGAAAAGTAGTCATTAGTGTGTGTGTAATGAATTGTATTCATGGTTTATTGAAGAGGGTCTGAGTGGGAATCTTTCCCCAGTTTTGAAAACTAGACTCTGAAAGGTTTATATTGAAGTCCTTTACTGTGTAGTGCTATGATTCTGAAAAGGAAATGTGTGTTATTATTCCGGAAAAAGGAATATTGCAGTATTTGATGTTTGTCTCAAGTTCTAGTGGAATATGATGTGGCTAATGAATATGAATGTAGTCGTGATTGCAATGAGTAGTAGCCCATGATAATCAAGGTAGTTAATCAGTTTTCCCCCAGGTAGATGTGTTCCCTGGACTGAGGGGGACTGGCTGCCACGTTTGAGGGTCAGGGGTTCGTAGATGTGACTACCCCCTTCTTCTCCACCGTGTGACGGTGTGAAGGTCGGCCTGAGTGCCCGACAAATCTACCCTACCTGCCACTGCGCCCGGACCGACTACCCGCTGAGCCAGTTGGGCTGGAGACGCCGCTGCTGCCAAGCCAGAGCGCCGCTCCCCAAGTTTTTGAACCAGCGACCTGTTGGCGAGGCCGTCGCTGCGTTCTGTGCTTCTGTGTGTGTGTGAGCCACAGCTCCTGTGTGACACTGTCACCCTGTCGCCGGCAGAGACGCCGTGAGTGCTAGTGTTTTTTTTTTCTTTGAGCCACAGCTCTGACGTTCTGCAAGTTCCGTGTCAGACTTGACGCTGTAGACGTTGTCGTCTTCATCTTCGTCGTCTCGTCTTCGTCATCTTCGTCGTTCCGTCGTCGTCGTCGCCGCCTTCATCGTCGTTGGAACCAGCAGCATAATAGCGAATTATTTATAGATATATTTTGTGTCGTGCGCCCTGTTTGGCGTATTTGAAATATTAATATATACATAGTTGTGTGTGTACCCCTTGTGGTTGGCGTGCCGATATTCGATGTCCTTGCGATTATCATATGTTTGTCTGATGGCTCAGGCAGCATAAACAGAAAAAGTGTTTGCCTGGCTGTCATTTTCGGGTGAGTGGGTGTGTGTATGTGTTTGGAAAAGTCGTGCATGCATCCATAATTTCTGTGTGTGAGTCAGACAGATTCAACCATGCATTGCAAATTCTAAATGAATGATGTTTTGATTTTTAGAAGTACCATAGTGTACACCATGATGGTCCTGTCTGACTGGTTACTGGCTGTTTGTATACTAATGCATCGCTTCCTTTCTGAGAGCGATGTGAGTGCAGAGTTCATCACGAACCAAAGCTATGCGAATGACACAGCCATTTACCCAGTTTCACTGAAAATAAATGAAGTGTGTCCTGGAGTGGAATATCTGATCAGCCAGAACAGCACAATCCTGCAGGTTAATAGCTCAAATTGTGACAACTACTTTCCACAGTTCAGTGCACACCAGGGGGCTGTGTATTGGATGTGTGGGGAATACCATGCTTTCTGTGTGATGCATGTGAAGGTTCCAAAGATATGTTAATTCGTGCTCGTCTTCTGCGATTGGCATACTGGTGTATGTCACGTGATATGGGAAACCAAATGCTATGTCTAGTTGGTTTGAAATGTAATTACCATACTCTTGAAGAAGTGTTTATGCAAACATCCTTGACCCACGTAATAATATCGCACAAAAACTATCCTTTAGTTAAGCTCGATCTTAAGGTCGTCGCAAAAAAACGCCATAATCTCATCATTTTATTCAACACGAATTTCTCTGGATTTGTGATTGTGCCAAATATATGTTACAGGCAGTTCTTTTACAAAGAAAGATTGATGGTGCCTTCGAGACACGTCATTATGGTGAGCGTTCAGCAATCATTTGAACATAATGCACAGTCAGAAAAGCGAGGCATGAGACTGGTCTATAGAAAAAACAAACACAACTCGCCAGTCTGTCATAAGGCTGTGTGATCCATTTTTCAACATCACCTAAAATCATACCCACATCCCATCTTTACGTTCGAGATTACTCACACGCTACCTCGCAACTCACTGCTTAAAATGTATTTTTCTTACATCCCCTTACGTAACCAGCCCCAGATATTGTCTAACAGTAAGTTCAACTGTTCTGTGGACCATTACTCTGTATTCCAGGAGCACCTGCACTGTAACCTAAAGCCAGAGTGTGAGGATGGACGTGATGAAACTGAACACTGTTCCTTCAGCAGTCCTGAATGTCAGGGGATGGTGGCTTCACAAAACAAGTGTTTCTATTTTGTGCTGTCAGAACAAAGGACTACATTCAATATTTTACAGTTCAATTGCCTCAGTATGGTGGGAATGCAGGCTTCAGTAAAAACGAGAAAAGAATGGGAAGACTGTCTGCTTATTTTCAAAAAGTACCATAAGCTGAGGCTGGTATTTAGTAATTCCATAAGTTGGAAGAAAATGCCATTCATGTACAGCAAGTTTCGAAAAATGGTTCGACAGCACCTTGATCTACAACTTCAGAGCAGCTTCTTTTATACCATCCTTCAAGGAAAAGCAAGTTTGTGGCTCTGTATAGCGCTGGATTTGATTGGTCACATTATCTTCCTAGAGAAACTTACGCTGTTTTGTGTGAAAATAACCAGCGACCAACTATATATGCTTCCCAAATTGCGCTTGCTCCTGTGAATTCTTATAAATCTTTCTTCATAACTACAGACAGTCTCTGTTTAGGTGCTTAGATAATCGTGTGACACATTTCCATTTTCTCATGTGAACCCATCAGTCCCTATAAAATAACACATTTGCAGTTTTCTGAAATGCTGAATGATAGTGACCCCACACGAATGTGGCAGAAGTATTCCCAGTAAGAAAGGAGTCTCATTTACATATGAACTGTTTGGATGTGATGAAGAAACGACATCAGTGCATCACACTCTATTGTGTGACTTTAGACAGGACTGTCCAGACAACAGTGATGAGTCGTTCTGTCAGCATCCTTCATGCGACGGCTTTCTGGGCACAAACGGTCAGTGTATCTTGCAGACCACCAGCGATGCAATGAACACTCAGACTGTCTGGACAATTCAGACGAGGTCACGTGGTACCGAAGATAGTAACTACTTACAGGTGCTCTGTGAGGAAGACATCAAGCAGCGATTTTACATTAAACCTGGATGGTACTGGTTACTTTACACAAAATGTAATGGAAGATGAAAGAGTTCTTGTCCAGACAGTCATTACAATTGTCCATCTGAATGGATGTACTGCCTCCCTCTCTACACCCGATGCAATGGTTTTTCTGACTGTGTTTTATGGAGAGGATGAACAAAACTGTGAAAGTCCAAAATTGTTCTGGTTTCTACATATGCCGAGGTTCTCAAGTGTGCATTCATGCAGATCACTTATGTGATGGCTGGGGTCAGTGTTCACAGCAGGATGATGAACTTTTGTGTGACAGGACAGGACATGTCCTGAGGGCTGTTTTTGTCACGGTTATTCGTTCGTGTGTCACCAGTCTTTCTCTGTGAATCACTTCCTTCATATTCGTTATTTGGACGCCACAGGCTCAGGTATGGCTCTTACTGCTTTTGATCAAAACGTCTATCTTGTGCATCTTAATTATCCCCCTGTTCACTGACGAATATGTCGAGTTTGAAACTTCCAAATTTGCAAGCTATTGATCTTGATAATACCAAGTGAGAACCCTTGATATGGCTATGTTCTCAAACTACTCAATTTGAGAACTCTACGTGTATAAACACCCTCTTTTGCATTACACAAGTAAATTAAGAAGGCACATCCACCATGCATTACTGCACTTAGATATATCAGAAACATGCCTTCGTAACATACATCATGTTGAATCATTTTACTTACCTTATCTGAGATATTTGAATGTATCCTTTTCTGCTATTGAGGTTTTCGGGCCAATAGGTCTCAAAATATGCCAGGATTACGTTATTGGATGTACGCGGGAATCCCCTTCAAAACTTTTCACGTGATTTATTTTCTAAATCCAACCACTTACAAATGCTGTTTTCATCGAATTATAGACTTTGCTGTGAGAATCTGTTTCCGAAGCCGTCGAGTGAAATAAAATGTGTTGCCCCTCATGCTGTGCTAATTCATGCTCACAGCTGATATCAAATAAATTTCACCTGTTTTTCTTTTGGCTGGAGTGTATATTTGCTGTGCTCGGAAGTTCCTGTACATTATGATGCGTTTTGCAGGACAGAAGGTTTTCATGAACATTTTACAGTACCTATAAACAATCTGCACTTCACTGATATTTGCATGGGAATCCATGTAGGCATTGCTGTTGTAGCTAATGAATTGTTTTATTGGCAATACGTCCGGCTTGAGAAACATGGACTCAGAGTATGACTTGTAAAGTAAATGGATTTCTTTTCCTTCTTTCCACTGAAGTATCTGTTTTCATGATTGGGTTCATTACTTTGGATCATATCCTTGTTCTTTGTTTTTCTAAGAATTCAAAGAGATTTCATCTTGTTTTGACACGCATAGGCTGCCCTGTAATGTGGCTTGTTGGCACGGTGCTATCTCTGGCACCGTTTCTTCCTGGATTTGTCACAATGGGGTCTTCAGGATCAATCTGGTCTGTGTCGTTTGACTTCATTGACCATTATTACTCTAACAGGAATTCAGGTGGTTTACAGTCACTGTCCACAATCAATTTTGTCTTGTCCTTTATGTTATGAGTGTTCAGTTTGTTATCCACAAGCGCACACCAAAATTCAGA
>JADBJO010008588.1:77500-94243 GCA_016801955.1 Conus betulinus
GCTGCTGTAAGAACTTGTGAATCTTGGGAAGGTGATAAAATAGAGGGGTGCGAACGGATTTCATATCACTGATTGCCCATGTAGAGGTGTTGGTATCGATTACACCTGTATCTAGTAATTTATTGACAAAATAATTGGAAGTTTCGCTACCTGGATGGTAGGATCTTTGTCTAAACAATAATGGTCAGCATTATTTAAAAGTCTATAAGTTTCATTTATATAGTCATCTGTATTTTGCACAACGACTGTCCCACCCTTGTCTGCCATACTTATATGGATAGTTCTATTCATCACAAGTTGGCGGAGTTCTTTGACTGCTAAACGTTCACTAAAAGCCAGATTTTCAAATTTTGGTTTGAGTATTTTGAAGTTTTCAACGCAGCTAAGTACAGTATCACAAAAAAAAATGTCCAGTTCTTTTTCCCTTCCTTTGGGTAGCAAGAATCCTGCAGGCTTGTAGAATTTCGGAAGGGGTTCAGAGTCTGAAGGGGGGCGTCCAGGTCATAGAAAAGTTCCTTCAAGCGAAGTTTTCTGCAGCCTTCAGCCATGTCGTCACACAGTTGTCCGTGGCCCAGGAATCGAGGGGGTGGGGCAGAATTTCGGACCCAAGGACAGGACACTCATCTGTTCATCCATCAGCTTTTCATTGGAAAGGTTAAAGACTAACTTTCTGTCTATCATTTTGTTATCATCAGACACTACCTTGTAGTTTCTCTTGAACCTTCTTGCTCCACGTGGCCACGTGTGTTAATCCTTTAAATATGAGTCACAGGAGAATCTACTAGTTTGGAATTACTAGCGTGCAGCAAGGTTTCTAGTTTTCAATGTTTTTTTTTCTTGAAGTAGAATTTCCTTTTGGCGCAGTACAGATGGTATTTGAATCGAAGAATTCCTTCGAAGGTAAAAAAAATCATATTCTTTAAAAAGGTGGTAAAAACATGTCGTCAACCGATGATCTTTCTTTGTTGACAAGTGTCTTGTAACTGTCCCTACATGCCCTTACAATGTCCACACTGGCAGCAGATAAAATACTATTTATTGAAGCGTGTAGGAAAGGCACTTTGGGCAAAGCATCATGGCCGAAATTGAGTCTCATACCTTTTGGTGTTACATGATGGTTCAGACAAGAAGTAAGGAAATGCACATGTGATTCGTACCTCACCAGTCTGTCAACACTTCTAGTGATGAGCACCTTGCAGTCAAGGGCTGTCTCCATTGTGCTGGATCCAGTGAAGGATGCGGAGAAGATCAGCAATAAACTTGAAGCGAACAGCACAACAGGAGACACACGATGGACGATGTTATTTCTTGTCTGGATCGTTGCCGATTCTTTGAGGTTTTTCATAATAGTTTTAAAACAGAGAGTTTTAAAAACCACAACAGACAAGATAAAAAGCTTTCCAAAGTTTTCGGTTTTCATGGCTTCCTCAGTGGTGAGTTGACTGGCAGGCAAGTCACACGACATTTATACATTCATAAAAAGAAAGTGAATAAAATTCACTATCTTAAAACAAGAAGCTAAAACACTCCATACACATAAGGCGCAAACAAAGGTCAATTTTGATTCATCCCCTCCTTAATCTTTTAAAATCCCATGGGTTTTTTTTTACTCTGGCATCAATCAAAGCTTATATATATTTTCATAATCTGTAATCTTTCAGCTGGTGCAACCAATCAAGCACGCTTTTCTGCGCACAATACTGATTTTGCAGGTTTACTCACTGCAAGTGTCCACACACACTCTCTGTGGTGTCCGGAACTGGCTTCCTCTGTGCGGGGGATCCCATACTGCCCATTACATATCACAACTACTGGTCGGCGACAAACTTTTGCCCAACCTGGATCTTCCCGCGGATCGGAACTTGGCCCGGGAACGCGCGCAGCCCCCCGCCATCCACCTTAGTGCCCGATCTCCAGTTTCTTCTTTCCTCTACCGCACGGGGAGTCGGCCCAGCTATAACAAAACCGATATAACACGAGTTCAAAACACTGCCAGCCAGTTAGCAGTCATGTTACACTTTAACATTTTTTGAACTCTTCAATTTTTCAAACATAGTTTCGGTTCCGACAATAAACCGTTGAAAACAAAATGGAGAATCATCTAGATTCTCACAATATAAAATTAGATACTTACGGCTTGAGTACCGGTCATTCAACTACAATTCACATACTTCTGTATGTGTTAGGCCTCTGCCTTTATCATGGGCACAGTCCGCCTCTTCTTCATCTAAATCATCTGTTCCATTCTCAGAGTGCGCACCGATACAGGTCAACGCCTGTTTATATTCAAATCGCGTGAACAGTGTTAAAAATTTCACTCAAACCCTGGGCCACGTTCAGTCAATACGCTCCCTTGTGTCACACGACTAACCTATAGTGTAACGCACGAATCAATAATCTTTTTCTTAATCTGTACTGTCTCATGTAATCGCGTAGTATGCAAGATGAAACCATTAAGAACTGCACTATATGCATAGATGAAAAAAACAGTAAGCACCCACACAAAGATATCAAAACAAAATATGCAGTGATCTTTCAAAAGACAACCTCAAGAAATCCATCGTGTATCAATAGCATGAGACACACGTTAAAATCACCAATCATGGTTCAAAATTATCTACATGACCATGAACATGCACAGCAGCAGCCAATCTGCAAATGGTCATTTTACAATGACACTACACCAAATCATTTTCACCCATGAACGCAAAGTAAGAGAAATACAGACAATTTGACCACAAATGATACAGCAATAATGTATATACACAATTCTTAGACTTGTATCTTGTGTGTAGACCCATACTCACTCAAACTTGTAGCTAACTGTAGCTTACAAGACAGGAATGAATAAGCAATGATCAATCACAAATACAAAAATACAGCATCAGCAGACCATAAAACACACATGGGTATAGCACTACTCCCTGGACAACAAATCTGCGAAAAATATTAGATGTCCCAGAGATAGGCTCAACAGTGAAACACAGTACTCTTGAATGCTTAATGCCCATCTTAACACACAGGCGATTATTTTTTGATTTTGACGCTTTCAAAAATGTCAATGGTCTGTGGTCAGTTTGCAAAACAAAAGGTCTCCCTGATAAAAACCTAGCAAACTTGTCCAGTCCCCAGACCAAAGCAAGACACTCCCTTTCAATAGTCGTCGTATCTCTCTTGCACCACAGAAAACTTTTTGCTAGCGTATTGCACTGGATGTAAAAGTCCTGACTTTCCTGTAGCAGCAACATGCACCCATGCCCTTACTGCTAGCATCTGTACGTAAGACAAAATCTTCATCCAAGTTAGGAAGAAGAAGTAACACAGGGAAATGAATTGAGTACAGTTTGAAACCTTCTCCAAACTTTTCTGACACTCATACTCAGACCACTCAATCTGACGCTTCTTATCTCCCTTAGTCAGTCAGTTCAGTCAAAAGGTGGTGCAGTAAGACTAGCAAAATGAGGAAACATATCTGCGATAGTAGGACAAAAGACCCAACAAAGAGCGCGAACCTGCTTCTTCGTAGTTGGCTTACCCACAGACACAAAATCTTTTGCACTTTTCTTGACTTCCGGACGAACATGACCAACGGAAATCATATGTCCCAAAAACTCCAACTCCTGAAAACCAGCCAGCACTTTTGACGGACGGACGAGCTGTCAACCCAAACAACCTGAGACGGGTCAAAAGCATGCGTAAGTAGTCCAACAACTGCTGCCAAAGACGAGAGCTGCAAGAAGAATGTCATCAAAAAAAACTTACAGCTGCTGAAACTGATACAACTGCAGCTTCCGCATCATTCTTGCGAACGTGTAGCTGCTGCGTTCTGCTGCAACCCGAAAGGCATTCTTGTCCCACTGAAACAACCCAAAAGGAGTTTTGAAAACGCAGTCTTTCCTTATCCTGAGGCAACATAGGTATCTGCCAGTATCCCTTCGCAAGGTCTACTTTGACAAAATACCGACCTTCAGACAAACGAACAGAAAATATCCTCAACATCTGGAATCGGTTCAGAGTCGAACACAGTGACCTTATTGAGAGCCCGATAATCGATACAGAATCGAAATTGAGCCATCAGGCTTACCCACCCAGAACGACTGGAGAACTGTACGGTGATACAGGACGGTTCAATCACTCCAAGATCCAAGATCCAACATAACCTGAACCTCTCTCTGAATGATCTCCCCCTCTTTGCAAAAGGCAAAGGGTAAGACTTGACCCTAACAGGAACATCAGTAGTCAGATTATTAATACAGTGTGGATCTACCTGTACAGCCTTTCCCTGGTGTATCTCTGTCAAGACATCAGAAAAATCCTCCAAAACACTCATCAACTGAGACTTTTGAGTGTCCTGACAACTCAGGAGCAACCTTTACATCACGAAATGTCTCGCCTTGAAAAGACAAAGGTAGGTAATGAAAACGTCATCGTCACTCACATCCTGTACAACTCCTACAGGAGGAACAATGTACATCCTGTACAACTCCTACAGAGGAAACAATGTACATTCTCCTGTACAACCCCTACAGAGGGGATGTACATCCTGTACACAGGGGAATGTGAAGAAACACTCTGCATCCGAAACACCAGTGGAAAACAAAACACAATCCACAGGTAACTCTTATTAGACAATGCAGACGCAGAGTCTAATCCCTGAGGAACACAAAGAGCAACATCGAAATTGACAGCAACATTCGTCCGAACCACAATCTTTTCAACAACATATTCAACATATTGATGTGTGGAAAACCTTGGACTTTCCATGCATGTCAATACGATAGTTGACAGGTGAACACTTTTCCTTCACACAAAAAGGACCTTTCCAGGAAACCTTCAACTTATTCTGTCATCAGAGAGAGCAAAACAAGAACCTGATCACCCACTTTCAATTTCAATGAACGAGGAGAGCTCTTTCTGTCTGTCTGCGTACACCTTATACTTGTCGGTCTGACTGTCAGCGGTCTGTTGTGCCTGAGCACAACTGTCCAGTATCCGATTGTGCAAGTCATGTACATATTGGTAAACGTTTTTGTCATCGTCAGTCATCATCTGTGTGCCAGTCCACTTATCAGCTAACAAAGCGATAGGACCACGGGGTGAATGACCGAAAAGTAACTCTCAAAAGGAGAAAAAACCCTAAAGTCATATTCGGCAACTCCCGATATGCAAACAAACAGCCGGAATGTACCGATCCCACTGCTTGGGACAGTCACGACAAACCTTCTTCAGCATGGACTTCAAGGTGCCATTAAACCTTTCCACCATCCCGTTAGACTGAGGGTGGTATGGAGTAGTGGTAACAGAAGAAAATAGACAACAGACGGTACACTTCCTTCATCAGGTCCGAAACAAACTGAGTACCACAATCAGTAAGAATTTTCGGAAGGCAAACCATACCTTGAAAAAAATAGAAAGAAGAGAAGAGCCTCCGCCACAGTGACTGTATCAATACGTTGAGTGGGACAGCCTCCGGAAACCGAGTAGCTGTATCCACCAACGTCAGAACGTACCGAAAGCCAGAAGAAGACACCTCCAAAGGACCAACCCAAATCCATCGCTACCTTCTCAAAAGGTACTGAAACCAACGGCATCTTGTGCAACGGCGCACAAGGGACGCGGCGAGACACAGTCTTCTGACAAGTATCACATGAACGACAATACTCCTTGACTGACTGAGACACTCCTGGCCAAAAGAACGATGCAAAGAACTCGCTGTAGAGTACGTCTGATCCCACAATGACCCCAAAAAAAATGCTGTCATGCGCAGTATGAAGCACAACGTTACGTAAACTCCTGAGGAACTACCACCTGACGCTTAACTTCACCTTTGTCCTTGACCAAGCCAAGCGACATAGAACATCATTAAAAAAAACAAAAACAGGCTTAGTCAAAGGGGAAGGTACCTCAGTTACAACTGAAGACAAACAAATGGCTCAAAGAGGCATCACGCTTCTGCATAGCAGCAAATTTTCCTTAGGTTGTACATCCAGCACAGACAATCAGGCACTGACAACGGTACAGGCAACTGTTTCTCCTTGTCTGCCTGTAAACGAGTAGTCACATTACATGGGGACACAAAAGATCCACCAGCACCTGAACATGCTGAAGTAAACACCTGGAAGATTACCAAGAATGAGATCCGTTACTGGGTTCTCAATAACACAGGCAAGCACCTCACCCTCAAAGTAGGTGTAGCACTAACTGAGACCACAGCAAGAGGGAAAACCTCAATCTTACCTCCAAAAGAAGAACGACAATGTTTGTTCTTCACCAGTGAACTGGTGCGGAAGAACAAAAGAACGGCACGCATCTCCCGCAGTAGTGCAACCTGTGTCCCTCAACACAGAAACAGTGAAACCCATTGACCGTTCCTGACACTCAACCAGTAAAGCCGTGCAGTTAGTGTTAACATTTGACACCATCGAATGGGCTACTAGTAGATGGATCCGAAACATTGTCTGACATACCCGCGACATTCACTGCTGACTGCTCTACAGATGGGACAATCCCCGAGCTTTAATATGAAACAACAAACCACAATTTGTAACAACCCTGCGGGTGTACCTGAGGTAGGTTTATGAGCCTGTCCCGCGCGCTGTCGCCACGGTTACGCGGATACCGAGAGTTAGACGCTGTTTTGACCACCTCTAGGTGTACCGGTATTTGCAACCCAAATGACCAGACTGCTGACCACCACCGGTAGCAGACTGTTCAAACCGGCTGCCATGATCCCGTCCGCTACGAGAATTTTGACCACCCGCGGGAATTTTGACCTCCACGGTAACGATTACGGTTCTGATTTGAACGCCAAGAGCCAAATCCACGGGTCTGAACCAAACACTGTTTGTGGTGATGTGCGAGGGAAGCGCGACATTTGTATCGAAAACCGTGTCCGTTCCCTTGCGGGCAAAACGTCTGGTCAGGATGCGCAAGTCCTGTGTACTGTTCCGCGCAAGCTCGCACATTTTTCTTCAGCGCTCGCGACCGACCTTTTCCTTTAGAAAAACAGCCAATTCCTTTGAAAAACAGATCACGAAAATCCGCTCACACAGCAAATACAGATCACGAAGTTAGTTCCGCGTTTATAATCCTTTTTAGTTTTGGACAAGTCAATCCACCGATCAAGAAAATGCGCAGACCGAATCAAATACGCAGGCAGGAAATGACTCGCCTTTCTCTCCGGACGCACCGGTACGGAATTTTCTCGCGAAATCCTTCGGCGGTACACCGGTAACGAGCTTAAGTAATTCATCCTTAAGTTCATCCCATGTTAAAGTATCCTTCGCTGGCCAAAGAATGAAACAGCGTCAACGCACTGCCCTTGAAAAGAGACGCATATATACAATACCCACTTATCTTTGGGCCCCTCTTGCAAGAAGTAGCATGACTCTCAAATCTAAACAAAAAATGCATCAATCTCATCTTTGTTTTCAATCAAAGACAGGCATCTTGGGGATATAAAGGAGAAACGACCAGAAATAGGTTTTCGCATCACCAGAACCCTGCGCAGAACCATTGTCTCTGTACAACACCAAAAGCTTTTAATTTTTCCATTTCAGGTGTAAGCTTCTTACTCTGTAACTCAAAGCCCTTATCTGCCTTTTAATATTTTCTAACTCTAACTCCATGGCTTTTAATTCTTTCTCATGCTGCTCCCTTTCTCCCCTCTCTCTTCTCTCTCTCTCTCTCTATCCTTTCTTCCCTTTCCTTTATCCTTTTCTCTTCTCTTTTTTCTCTTCTCTGTCTTTCTTTATCTTTTTCTTCCTTTCCTCTCTTCTTGCGCGCTCAGCGCGATCCTCACACTGTTTGACATATTGAATCAACTCCGGCCCATCAAGGCCTAACGTCTTACCCTGAGACAGGTAGGTCTCAAAGGCCGACATTTTGAATGAAAAAATTTTTTTTAAGATAGTAAAAAAAAAAAAAAAAGAAATTTTATGAAAAAGAAAAGAACAATGAAAATTTACTTTAAATTTGAAAAAGAAAAGAAAAATGAATTTAAAGTTTCAGTGTAAAATTTCCTTCCACTCACACCAAAATCCAATCACTGGTCCTATACACACTAATAAAAAAAAAACAATGTGTTTTCAAACACAACACAACCACCAAGAAAATCTCCAAGAAAAAAAAATTGTTTTATTTGGACAGGCCCTCCAAAATGATCACCCGCTTTTGGATCAAATCAGTGGCCAGGGGAAGGAAAAATCGAATTCAAATAATAGGAAAGAAAAAAGGTTGTGAAACGAAAAAGAAAAAAAAATTACGTAAGGCGAAGCGTCTCCCATCGCCATGCCCCCTTGCTACCCGCAAGAGAAGGTGGAAGCTCACCACCCTATGGAACAACAATGCCCATAACAAAACAGAGGTAGAAATAGAAAAAGAGGCACCTCACTCAACAATCCACATCACATGTACACATACACAAAAAAAAAATCTTAAAAACAACAACATTAATTAAAACAATGAAAAGACAAACACCTAAAAAGGGATAATACACAATCACTATCAGAAACCCTACCTAAGAAATGAGAATGAGAAAATTGTTCAAACTAGATAGGTGCCTATTGATAAAGACGTAAATATAGAGAGAGAATGAAGTCAGAAAAACAGCAAAAGTAGACAGAGTGGAAATCACCAAAGACAGTAAGAAAAAGTAAGACTAGAAATTAGAAAAAAGCCCTCTGGACTACACCTACTGGCACAGCCCACCCGTATAATCGGAGACGGGACTAGCACAAAATACTAGAATAGAAAAAACACACACCACAAACACACAGTGTTACATAGGGACACTTTTGAAGAGGGGGGGGGGGGTACAATGAAAAGTGAACACTAAGTCTTAAGTGAGGTTGGGAAGAAAACAAAACAAAATCCATTTTTTGCCACTCCTACCAGAAAAACCAAAAAAAAAAAAAACAAAGGGGTAGGTATAAATCAAAGTTGCAATAAAATAAAAATAAAGGAGGGTTACAAAACAAAATTATTTCAAAATTGAAAATAAAAAATCAGGAAATGGATACAATATAAAGAAACTGATTCAAAATAATGAAAGGAATCAAATTTATGTCAATTAATAATAAGTACAAGAAGGGGGTTTAAACAGGAAATTACAACAACAAAACAAAAATTGATAAGGTACTGGGGAGGGTATAATGAGGGGGGGGGGGGGGGGTTGGGGTCGTTACATGAAAATCCTTAAAATACTCAGTAGAAAGAAAAAGAAAAAAAAAAACAAAAAACGTGGAATACAAAAGGAGGAGGGGATTTCACAGCAAATTCTATTCAAATTGCTGAATCATAAATTAAGAAAGGAAAAATATGGGGAGGGGTTTAAATGGAAATTTTTACAATATAAAGAAAATTAGGGGGGAGAGGGAGATGTATCCAAATAGAAAAGGTAATTATACGTAATAATCAACTGTTACCCACACAACATTCAGTAATACCTTAAAAAGCAAATCATTTTTTTTTCCAATTCAAAATGGGGTGGGGACCCATCACAACCAAGAGGAGGGGTACGAAACACAAAACCAAGTTCCAAAGTCGGGGTCACCACTGTCAGACGTTTGTTGGATATCCATGCATGCACGCACATACACACACGAACATGACGTCCGTTTTCTCCGCACACAACTGCATCACACTCCATACACATAAGGCGCAAACAAAAAGGTCATTTTGATTCATCCCCTCCTTAATCTTTTAAAAATCCCATGGGGGCTTTTTTTACTCTGGCATCAATCAAAGCTTATATATTTTCATAATCTGTAATCCTTTCAGCTGGTGCAACAGAACCAATCAAACACGCTTCTTTCTGTGCACAATACTGATTTTTTGCAGGTTTACTCACTGCAAGTGTCCCGCACACACTCTCTCTGTGGTGTCCGGAACTGGCTTACTCTGTGCGGGGGATCCCATACTGCTCCATTACATATCACAACTACTGGTCGGCTGCGACAAACTTTTGCCCAACCTGGATCTTCCTGCGGATGCGGAACATGGCCCAGGATACGCGCGTCGCAGCCCCCGGCCATCCACCTTAGTGGCCTATGCTCCAGTCATGAACTCCAGTCTCAACTTTCCTCTACCGCACAGGGGAGTCGGCCACAGCTATAAAACCAAGCAGATAAACACGAGTTCAAAACACTGCCAGCCAGTTAGCACAGTCATGTTTACACTTTAACATTTTTTTAACTTCAATTTTTCAAAACATAGTTTCAGTTCCGACAATAAACCGTTGAAAACAAAAATGGAGAATCATCTAGATTCTCACAATATAAAATTAGATACTTACGGCTTGAGTACCGGTCAATCAACTACATTCACATACTTCTGTATGTGTTAGGCCTGCCTTTATCAATTGGGCACAGTCTGCCTCTTCTTCATCTAAATCATCTGTTCCATTTCAGAGTGCGCACCGATACAGGTAACGCCTGTTTTATATTCAAATCGCGTCAACTGTGTTAAACAATTTCACAAGAGTTCAAACCCTGGGCCACGTTCAGTCAATACGCTCCTCTGTGTCACACGACTAACCTATAGTGTACGCACGAATCATAATCTTTTTGTTAATCCTGTACCGTTCTCATGTAATCGCGTAGCATACTAAATATCGCTCCGCATTATCGACAGTGTGTACATGTGTGTGTGTGTGTTGTGTTTGTGTGTGTTTAGGAGGGGGGGGGGGGGGGGTCGGGGGGGGGTAAAAGGGAGTCTAGCGGCCGCGTAGAACATGAACAGTGTTTATTGCAGTGAGTTGAGTCCGAAAGGAGGGATGGAGATGTTTTCATTTTCGTACACACACACACACACACACACACACACACATATATCATATATATATAATATATATATATATAGTATATATATATATATATATATATCAGGTATGGTATATTGATATATGTGTATAGTGTGTGTGTGTGTGTGTGTGTGTGTGGGTGTAAACAACTACTTTCCAAGGTTTTTTTTTCGCAAATATTTCATCAGTAGCTTATCTCAATTTCTTCGCACAGATCCAAAAACGTGCAAAAACGATGCAAGGTCACCTGTTCCAAAACGCAAGACCGACAAGTAAAAGTCGGATGCTTTATTTGTTGTTTACCAATTGTAAACGTAACCTAAAAGAGTCGTTTTTGCATAATTTCTGTTGACCAAAATGTTGCGTAAGTTTAGAGCCCAGAAAACAAAAGCACTTATCTCTAGTTCAAATCATCTTTGATCAAGAATTTTAAAGAAGCAGAAGAAAAATACATATTCTGGGACACTCACAATCCAATATTAAGTCTGATGTGTGCACATTTGTCAACCTTTATGATTTAACATTTCTGTATGAAGAATTTGTTTTCACGTATGCTACATATTTGATGAATTGCGTTACTCCTCTCTTCGCTCTCTCTCGATCTCTCCTCTCTCTCTCTTCTCTCTCTCTCTGAAATGTTACAAACTGAAATTAGTTAGTCCGTAGCAGTTTACGTCATTTTCAGTCTCGAGTCTCGACTTCATGCCCCCCATCAACACGCAACTGCCTCCTCCCCACACTTTTTCCGTTACCTGTCTGTCTGGTGTTTGATGTGAATGGAATCTGTGTGGATAGAGCGTACACGGCTGAGGTGACAAAAAAAGCCGAGAGACTTTATTACGTAATTGCTGATACGACAAAAAGAGGCCGATATAACTTTGCACGTCAATTTGCCTTACAAGTGGTAAAGGCTCCACTCCTCCCTTCCTTTCCTTATCTGGACTAGGCAGCAATCCTACCAAGATAAGGGGAAAATGTTCGATTGATGCCTCGTCTTTCTCGGGGTAGCTGGTCAGAGCGGAAACCACAAGAAATCATCCGTCTCTCTCTTTTCCATTCACCATAGCTGTATGGGGAGGAATAGCTGTAGCCCGCATGGCCATCTAGGCCTGCGTTGTGCCATTACTCTGCGGCACAGGAAGAGTTTCTGTGTCCACACATGTCTCACAGGTGGACAGACATTGTGGTGGTTCATCAGTATACGGACGGCTGAAAATACCGCCAACATCTTTGAGATTGGTCCTAAGTGTCATTGGCATTAACCTCCACCGCAGGTGGTGTGGAATGACTGTCCCTCATTCCAGATCCCCCCCCCCCACCTTTTGTTCTCTTTTCTATACTGCTGCGGTTGCTATTGGCTGTTGTGTTTCTCTGACAGTCTATGAGCGGATCAGCGACAGGCATCAAAAGATCGGAGTCCTATAGTCGCTTACCGTGGCTCACAAAAGGAGAGATCATATTCCTAGCACTGACAAAAACACTCAGCCGGCATTCCACATCAAAAGCTGCAAAGGACTGATCACTGTCAGTGATACACTGATGTGTAGCAGATAGGGGAACGTTCATCTCTCCTACTCTAAGATCCCTGTGCCAGGCTTCACTGCTGCAACACAAACCCCAGAAAAGGTGTAAATTAAAACTAAGTTTCTAAGAATCCTGAGACTATGCGGTGCTTTGTATGTATACCCGCATGTTTTAACAGGTAGTAGAACTTTATGCCAATACTTGGTTGACATCTATCAAAATGATGAATAGGCATTCTATTGTAATATTTATCTTTTTACCGGAACTTCGTATTAAAAACTGTTAAGATGCTTGATCAACAGTTTATTTTCAACAATATGACTTTTAAAAACCTGTATTCAATTACTATCTGTTAAGATGATCACTGAATGTTTTCTTTCTAACATGATGACAGCATGGCCTATACTGGGTGAAAACAGTTAAGGTTTATGAATACTGTGTGATTGTCTTAAAATGCTTTGTAGTAGGACACTAATCAATATATGTGCTTGGTCTCAGTGTAGGCCTATTCCAAGCTACTTCAGCTGAGTTTACAACTGAAACTGAAGAGTTTGTTTGCCTTCAAATGTTTGGCATTTTCTCTTACTGTATGCGGTATGTAATCGATTTTTGTTTGTTTGTTTTTGATTGGGGGGGGGGGGGTGGGGGGGGGGAGTAGATAGTGATGGTGGTGGGGAATGAAGAGACACATTATGACCTGCTTTACTGTCTTCTTCTGTTCCCCTTTCATTTCCTGGGAGTCATGGGGCACCAAACTCATGAACCATCTCACCAGGTTTTCTCCAGTTCTGTGGGGGGTGTGTCAAAGTTTGGATTTCTGGAATTATTTCTCCCTGGTATTCTGGCGAGTGTCGTTACTCCATTGTGTTATTGACTCACATGTGCAACACCCGTGTAGTCTTTGTATTCTACTGTTTCAGGTATGTTGAGTGGGGGGGTGGGGTGATGGTGGTGGTGGTGGTGGTGGTAAACTTTAACATCACCATTTTTTTTAAGCTGGTAAACACATGAGAGTAAACAAACTGGCTGAGAATGATACATTATTAGGATGTATTTCCCATGTTTGACAATGTCACTAAATTACAATGACCGTAAATCTGTGATAAGCGTTTTTCAGCAAATAACGGTCAGTGTTTAAAAATTGACATTGTCCTGTAAGTCATTGCCTTTTAGACTATTGTTTTAAATACTTATAACAGGCTTGTGGAATTACATTATATGGCCGAAGTTGTTGTAGCAAATGTTAAAGTTACACTTGTCAAAGAACAGACTACTTTTATGCGATATGTTGCAAATCAGATGTAGAAGGACCTGTGAATACGTGTATTGACAAATATAAAATGAAGCTAGATCACATAATTAGAATACAAGATCATGCATACTACGTCAAAATTTCTCAAACTGATGACGCAATCTTTCAGTACGCAAGCGGTCAGTTTTCTTTCGTTTTCTTCCCTTTCCTTTTTTTTTTTTTTTAAAAGAGCTGTGACAGCAATGTCTGACACGAAGGAGATCTCTGGGATAAAATCTTTCACCTTGAGAGGGGTGGGTGGGTTCATGTGTGGTCGTTGCGTTGTGGGCAGGCAGAGCTGCAGTAATGCAATGTCAGGTCATCTCTCAAGAGATCGAAGATACCAGTGCACGCAAGATTCTGACCTTGAGTTTATAAAGAGGTTACTGACCTTTCATACAAGTTTTAGTCTGATCAATCTTATATTGTCTTAGTCCCATCTTCTGCATTGCTCATATTTGAAAAAAAAATTAGATGCCTTCTTGTTACAAAAAACACATTGATATTCTATCATTGGTTAACTGATTCAGACTTGGCGCGCTTCTCAGACGATGTGAGCGGCGTTTTACGTGACGTTAGATGTCGGCATGTGACGTATGCAAAGGCTGTATATCCAGTCGTTTGTTGTATTAGTGATTGCAGTTGCAGCAGCACTGGATGTATTTCTACATGAAAGTCTGTGTGGGGATCCAGTGTCCATGTTTAGTGTTACTGTGGGGCATTCAAACCAGAATCAGTGTTCTCATTTTTCCATTTCGCATGAAGAATAGTGAACATTTGTGAAAACCTATCTGGTCGCTCAAAGACTGCCATATTATGCGATCAAATTTGGCTCCTTGTGCTACACCCCCATTCAACATCTAATCGTTCGTACCAATCCGTCCCATCGTGTCTTATTTTGTGACTAGAAGCGCTGCAAGCAATCCTGACAAAATGTACGTGCTGCAGACCAAGATCTAGTCCTGAACAGAGACTTTTGTATGCTCACAACATTGCCCTGTTATTATGCAAACTGATTCCAGAAGTGTGTCTTAACGCTTCGCAATATATCTGCTCGTATTGCTACTTAACGGCCGGATTTCCGTACGTACATTTCAAAAGCTTCAAAGCAGCACAGAAGAAACAGTGAATGTAGCCAAAAGTAAAGGCTGAAAGGTAGAAAAAAAAATCTGAGAAGAGGAAGATCAACAAAACAGAGATGAAACAGAATTAGAAAGTCAAAGAATGAAATAGTAAGAGAGATGACAGAAAAAAAAAATCCGAGAGAGACAGAGAAAGAGAGAGACAGAGAGACAGAGAGAGAGAGAGAGAGAGAGAAAAAACACATCTGCCATCCAAACAAGCAAGAACAGCAATTAAGATGTCATTATTTCTCTGATCTTAGACGCTTTAAAACAAAAACATGCCTAAATTCTTGATAAACGTTATACCTATTAGAGCTAAGTAATAACTGTAAACGAAACAAGCATGGGCGCCTATAATATTTCTGTGGGATAAATTTTTGGCGAATATCTTTTTAAAGCTGGGCAAATGAACAGAAAATGTATTTCATTTTCTTCACACTTGCCCACACAATGGACACACTACATCACTTTGTCTATGTTGTCTGTATCTTAAGAAATGAGTCCTTATCTCAGAAACTCCAAGTCTAAATTTTAGCAATTGATCTTTTCAAATACATGTCCATATCGAATTTCAAGTAAGGCTGAATACGATGAAAACTAGAAACAATTTCTATACAAATTGTATCGTTCACTAGTCTGGATATGATCGTCCCACATTTGCCATCTACAGTCAATTAGCCTTTGTTGAAAAATACGAATAAACTGATTTTGATTTCCAACACCCTGAGCCAGCCAAACATCCCCAAAATCCGTGCTTACACAGAAATAGACGCATATTTGAAAACCCAGTTCGTTTTTTCCCTTTTTAAATCCAATTCGAATAACATTTCATAAGACTTACGAGGCAATCTACCATTATCCATGTGTAAAAGCTTTAACCAATACCGAATCAAAGCAAATAAATGCACCCGCCTCACAATGAACGACAGCGTTATCTAACCCCAAATTTCTGCCCCATACATCAAAATAGGCTGTATCTGGGAATCAAAGATCTTTAAGAATAACTCAAGTGAATTATTGTTGTTTAAAGCATGCAATCTTTTTATCACGCAAATCAAAGCATTCTTTGCCCTACATGCAAGGTCTTTGCAAGCAAAGCTAAAACTTAGACGAGTAGAAAAATAGATCCCCAGGTATTTATACACATTCACTACAGGTAATAACAAGTCCATCATACATTCCATCTTTCCCTCGCCGATAAATATCCTCCCTTTCGAAATACCACGATGTTGCTTTTATTCATGTTCACTTTCAGCTCTAATGAAGAGGCAGCCCTGTTCAGATTATTTAGCTGACGTTGTAAGCCAACTATCGTTTCTGAAACCAGAACGATGTCATCGGCTAGCAGTAGGATAAATAATTCTGACACACCATCATCTGGAAATCGTCCACCATGAAGGCCATTGTTAATAACCTCGATAGCAACCTCATTAATATACATAGAAAATAATGCAGGGCTACACACATCAACACTTGTCTTACTCCAGCGGCACAATTAATAAAGTCTGTCAGACTGGGACCACTTCTTATCCTTGTTTTTAACTACTTGATACATAGCTCTAATACAACTAAATAATTTCCCCCTTGACCCCGTTTTTTAAGTAATACTGTCCATAAAAGCTTTCTGTTAATGGAGTCAAGGCTTTTTCAAAGTCAATAAACGCAAACATAAAATTTACGATTTAAAGAAAATTGCTTTTGAACAAACGCAAGAAGAGTAAACATATGATCGACAGTAGAGTAACCCTTTTTTAAGCCAGCTTGATGTTCTCCCGTGATATTATTACATTCAATCCATCCCTGTAATCTGCTGTTAAATGATGTGCTATATATTTTACTGCTAACGTCAACCCAAAGAGATGCCTCTGTAATTATTAGGATTGTTTGCATCGCCTTTCTTGAATATGGGGTAAAGTTACAGACTCTCTGTCCAGTTATCTGGGAAAGATACATCATCAAAAATTCTGATGAAAAAAGCTTGTAAAAGTCGACAACTTGAGCTC